>PUFA01000821.1:25000-83978 GCA_003508835.1 Eonycteris spelaea
TTTCCCTAATAGCTAGCAATGTTAGCATCTTTTTCATATATTTGTTGGTCATTTGTATGTCCTCTAGGGAGAAGGGTCTGTTCAGGTCCTCTGCCCATTTTTTGATTGGATCATTTGGTTTTTTGTTGTAATTGAGTTGTATGAGTTCTTTGTGTATTTTGGATATTAGGCCCTTATTGGAGATGTTGCTTGCAAATATATTTTCCCATTTGGATGGTTCTTTCTTTGCCTTGTTGACGATTTATTTTGCTGAGCAGAAGCTTTTTAGTTTGATGCAATCCCTTTCATTTATTTTAGTTTTTACTTCCTTGCCTTTGAGGTCAAATTTATAAAAATCCTCTTTAAGTACAAGGTCCATGAGTTTAGTTCCTGTTTTCTTCTATGCATTTTATTGTCCCAGGTCTTATATTCAGGTCCTTAATCCATTTTGCGTCAATTTTGGTATGTAGTGACAGACAACAGTCTAGTTTTATTCTTTTTGCAGGCGGCTTTCCAGTTTTTCCAAAATCATTTATTAAAGAGGCTTTTCTTTCTCCACCATGTGTTTTTGAATTTTTTGTCAGAAATAGTTTGCCCATATAAATATGGGTTTATTTCTGGGCTCTTGATTCTCTTCCACTGGTCTGTGTGTCTGTTTTTGCCAATACCATGCTGTTTTGATTACTGTCACTTAGTAGTATAATTTGAAGTCAGGCAGAGTGATGTCCCCAGGCTCTTTCTTTTTCTCAGGATGACTTTGGCAAATCAGGGTCTTTTGTACTTCTGTATGAATCTGATGATTTTTCATTCTATTTCTTTAAAAAATGCTGATGGGATGTTGATGGGATTGCATTAAATATGTATTATTCTTTAGGTAATAAGGTCGTTTTAACTATGTGCAATAGAATACCTTTCCATTTCTTTGTATCTTTTTCAAGTTCTTTTAATAGGGCCTTATAGTTTTCATCATATAGGAAAAAATTTCTTTAAGGATGTGAAGAAACAAGGAAATGTGACCCATTCACAAAGAACTAAGCAGGAATTGTCCATCAGGAAGCATGAATAATAGACTTACTAGACAAAAACTTTAAATCAAGTGTCATAAGAATGCTCAAAGAACTAAAGATGACCAGGATATTACAATGAAAAAAAAAATTGAAAATATCAATATGGAGATAGAAATTAGAAGAAGAAACCAAACAAAATTCTGAAGCTGAAAAGAACAATAACTGAAATAAGTAATTCATTAAAGGATTCAAAAACAGATTTTTGCAGTCCAAAGAGAGAACTAATGAACTTAAAGATAGTACAATTGAGATTATCAAATCTGAGAGCAGAAAGAAGCATAAAGAAAAATAACAGCTTAAGAAACTCTCAAGGCATTATCAGGTACACAAACATATACATTATAGAAGTTCCAGAAAAAAGAGAGAGAAAGAAGCAGAAATATTATTTGAAAAATAATAGCCAAAGCTTCTCAAATTTGATAAAAGACATTAATCTATATATTTAAGAACTTCAATGAATTCTGGTAGAATAAACTCAAAGAGATCCACATTATAAACAAATTGTCAAAAGCAAAGGAGAAAGAGAGTATCTTAATAACAGCAAGAGAAAAGCAATTCATCAAGTTGAATATATCTTCAAGATTGACAGTGCATTTTGTATCATAAATCTTCAAGGTAAAAAAGAATGCAATGTTGTTTTCAAAGTGCTGAAAGGGAGAGTGGCCATTGTCAACAAATAATTCTATGTCTGGTAGAACTGGAGAAATAAACATTCCTACATGAGCAAATGCTGAGAGGGTTTGTTGCTTGCTTATCTTCCCTACAAGAAATGCTAAAGAGAGTCCTTCAGGCTGAAATAAAAATATACTAGATAGTAACTCAAGGCCATACAAAGAAATAAAAAAACTCCAGTGAAAGTAACTGCATAAGTAAATACAAAAGTCAGTATTATTTATTTATTTTTGATTTATGACTCTTCATTTTATATCCTGTATGATTTAAAAAATAAATATATAAAACAATAATTGTAAATCTATCTTAATTGATTCACAAGATGTAAAATGCAATTTTTTAGGCAACAATGTCACAAAAGAAGAGACCGCTACATAGGATTAAAGGTTTTGTACCTTACTGAAAACTAAATTGATATCAATTTAAGTTAAATTTTTATAAATTTAGAATGTTAATTGTAATTTCAATGGTAAACACTAAGAAATTATCTAAAAACATACGGATGAAATGAGAAGGAAATCAATGTTACCCCACAAAAAATCAATTAAAAATGAAAAAGGCGGTCATGAAAAAATGTTTAAAATAATATTTCCTCTGTATACATGAAAGATATCTCACACATGAGGAATTTACTGCCTATTTCAGGAGAAGAGGGTACAAAAAATGTCAAAGTTACTCTTCTGCTTCTCATATTTCTTTTCTCTAATTCCTTCAGCTTAAAACATTCAATATGCAAGGTTCCATGTTTTGGAGTAGCATGTCCTGAACCCCATCACTAGGAAATCTATAAATATATGAAGATTAAACAATATACTTTTAAATAATCTATAGGTTTAAAGTTTCAAAAAAAATTTAATACTTTAAATGAAAATAAAAATATAATATATCAAAATTGTGGGATTCAGCTAAAGCAGTATTTATAGGGAAATTTATGACACTGAATGTATTTATTAAAAATGAAGAAAGATTCAAAATCAATAACCCAAGCTTCCACCCTAGAAATTAGAAAAATAAAAGTAAATTAAGTATAAACATAGCAGAATAAAGGAAATCATATAAACTAGATGGAAAACAGGAAACAGTTTTCCATCAATTTTTTAAAAGTCAATGATCTGAAAAATAAATAAATAAAATTTTGAAGCATCTACAGTCTAACCAAGAAAAAATGAGAGAGAGAGAAGACACAAATTACCCATATCAGGAATTAAAAAGGAAGCATCACTACTGATCCTATAAATATTAAATCAATAACAGCCCTTATACAAAATCAGCAATATGTCTTATACAATTATTAATTCAAAATGGATCAGAAATCTAGATGTAAAATGCAAAATTATAGAATTTCTAGAAGAAAATTTGAATGACCCTGAGATTTAGACACAATACCTAGAGCATAATCCAAATTATTATACATCCATGCAATGGACGGCTACTCCACAATGCCAAAGAACCAGCTATTGATTTATGGAGGAAAAAAGTATTAATATTAAGCATTCCTTTTGCTAAAAATCCAAATGCAAAGGCTACATAATGTATGATTCTATTCATTTCTAGAAAAGGTAAAACTATTGAAACAGAAAACACATCAGTGGTTGCCCAGTCTTGAGGGGGACAGGGAGTGGTGAACACAAAGGGATGCACAAGAGAATTTTGACAGTGACGGAACTATTTTTATATGGTGTTGGCATGGTGGATATATGACTTCATGTGTTTTCCAAAATGCATAGAATTTTACACAGAGGGAGCTTTAATATATACAAATTTAAAACTAAAATCAACAAGCAAGTCAAGTCGAGGGATCCAAGAACTGAATTCAGACCATGCCCAAAAGAACGTAACTATCATAAATATATAATAGCACTGAAAGGAGTGAAGGTATAGGCATTGATCTAACAGTGTTTTGACTAAAAACTTTAAGTCTAAAGACAAAAAAAAAACCTATACATTATTAACACTGTTTTCCAGTTGACAAAGTATTTTTTCATGAGGCACAGGTCAATAATTCTGAACTGCTCTCCATGTGTGCTGGAGTCAAAAAAATAGGAAATAAATGGCTGCTAGTAAAAAGTCAGGCTTTTCACTGTTGGAGAGGAAGTTAAAGAGACCAAAGGACAGGCTAGATGAACCACATAGCATGAGTTAGAATTGGAGACACCAGTACGAATTCATAATTAGCTTGACATAGATGCATATGAAAAAATATACATATATGTAATAGTATTGCCGGAGCCAGCCGGCTAAGTCGAACAGCACCTAAAAGAGGGGGTGAAGCCTAAGGAAAAAAGAAGAAGACAGGAAAGCGCTTCGGAGGGCATACAGTCAATGCTGCAGCCTCGTTTATTTAGCTCAGCCTTTATATATGTTTTAGGATACAATCGCAAAGCACAAGGTATATCATTTCAATGCTAACATTCACACAAGATCTTGTAACATTCTTGTTATCTGGGATGTAACACATTCCATTATCTTAAAAGGATTTCTTTAGGAGGCAAACCTCCCCTCCAGGGTCAGTACTAATTAAATTAACCATTTGCTTCCTTTAGCCATTGATAACATAGTCTCAGCAGCTGCTTTAGGGCTCCAAACTGTGACACCTTCAGTGCCTTGCAATGGCTCCCGACATCTCCCCCTTTTTTATTTTTTAAAATGCCAAAGCTTTCCCAGCTATGGCGCAGATAGACTGTGCCTGTCTTAGGCGACCCTCCACAGGTCTGGGCCTTACCCGTCATTGGCACATGAAAGTCTTGCAATCATGCCCTGTCTTAGGTTGGTCCCAGCCCTGAAGGATTCTTACCCGTCTCTGACTACCAGCCTCTGCAAATGGGAGATGTAAATTAGCTTAAACCTGAGCCTGGAGCCTGAGACCATGCATCTCTGCCGAATCTTCAGCAGGGAATTGAAGAAGTATTTCATCAAAGGAGGAAGCAGACATAGGCCTATAGTTATACAAAGGCCCAAGGCTAAAACTGAAATAAGCAAATGACCCAAAGGAGACCAAGATGGTAAAAAATTTTTAGATGTTGTAAAAATTTTGAGGCCTCTTCAGCTGCATCAAACTGAAGGGGTCCCGCTTCCTGCAGTCCCTGAATTTCTCTATGCAGTCGTATTAAATCTAAGGACATGTTAGCATCATGCCAGACACCTTGGAGATGAGAGCGCACGCGATCCCATCCATGTTGACTTTCATTATAAATTTTTGAGGTAACACAAATCCACTGATATGCTGCATGACATTCCAAATGAGATCTCACTTTTAGACCTTGGATTTCATCTCCTAAATACATAACTAGACTATATAATGCATCAAGCTTCTGTTCTAACTTGTCATCAATATTTTCCTGGGTCCCTAAAGCCATCGTAACATTTTTAGACAAATTATTAGCATTTTGCACAGTATGAGACTAACACCTGGAGACCCTGGTCAGCATACCAAGGCCCAGTAACATAAACATGAATCACACAAAAAGGTTTGATGAAAAACCATTACAGTAGTTCCTTCCAGAACAAAAGAAATACAGTTAGTTAAATTGCAGTTATAACATGTAACATTAAATCTCCTTCTATGTTGATATTAATTTCACCAACCAACAGCACATGCGGTGGAGCAACACATGCTGTTACATTCATGTCTGCTATCTGAGGAGTCCATCCCACAGGGTGCAGCTCTCCCATCGCTGCCCAACTTCCACACAAGTTTGAGGAAACTCCTCATCAGTCCACCATAGTCCCACTGTCCAACTGGTGTTCAATCTATAACCTCCAATGTGTCCGTTGGTTCCACCTGACCAATCCAGGATTTGTGTTGTCTTACTAAAGCAGATGGGCAATCCTTCTCCCGTTCCAGTATAATTAAATCCTGGTTCATTTACTCCTTGCATCTGCCCCAAAGATGGCTGATCTAACAGCTGTGTGTCATTTACTCTCACCACAATATCTGGGCCTTCCCAAATGGACGGATGCAAAATTGGTGGATCCGGTACATAGGTCCAATATAGCTTCTTCAAACATCAGAAGATGGCCTATCAGCATCATTCAGGAGCAGCTTTCTCTGTTCCTGTAGAGATATAAGCAAAACCTCGGCCCCATTTCAGTACCTCAGCAGGCACCCAATCCCCTGTTAGATCCTTGTAGTATACTGGCTGCTGCAAAGGCTCACCGGCCTGTTTCACCCAATGCCGATGAGCTGCTGTGCTACCTTGTTCATCTTGATTTAAAAAATTTAAAAAGTATATAATGCTCTATTAAGCCTTTGTCTCGGGGTATACCATATTCCCCCTTTTTTTTTATAAGCTTATCCTTCTTAGAAATGTTGCAGGAGACACCCCAAGGGTGTCTTCTGTGAACTCTGGTTTTTTCCCCTCTAACGCTTGCGCAGAAAACACAAAACAGAAAACACAAAACAGACACTCAGACAAGGACAATTACTGAGGTGTAGGTGGGCCTAGAGAAATTTGCCACCTACCACTTAGACAAGACTAAAGACAATAAACAGACTTTGACAACAGGGCACAGGAGGCGGCGTCCCGCTGCCTGGCCATGGTCCGGGAGATATGACTGCGTCCAGTCTCTCCACGGACCCCTGGTGACCGGTCAACAGAAACAGGAACAGAAAGGTACCTTTAAAAGCACTGAAATTTGTAATTTAGTCATTACTTTTCTCATTTCCAATACAAAATCAAGTTATTTCACTGTTGCTCCATGCTAAAATGTCCTAAGTTTTAGACTAATTAACCAATAAAAGAAAAAGAAAATCATAAAAAGTTTTTAAATTTCAAGTTAGAGAAAGACCCTTTACCACACAATAATGAAACCTGAGCAATGCAAGTTTGTGACTACAAGAGTGTCTTTCAAAAATACAGTATTTAAAATTCCTTTTCCACCAGCGGTGTTAGTTTCCAATGACTATCCAATGCAGTGGGCCCTTCTAAAATAGAGAACAAATTAGTTAAAGCACATGTGAGGATCAAGGGAAGGACAGAGCCAATTAATATCTCTCAATAATTTTTGAAAATTATTAACAGTATTGAGAGCTTCTCGCCTAATTTCTATTTTTTGAGGAGTAATTTTGTTGCAAAATTTTATATCCTAAATATTGAACAGAATCTTGTATATTCTCAGGAGCTATCTCGAGCCTATATTTTTCCAGAGCAGTTTTTCCAAATGAAAAAATTTGTTTTAAAAATAATCAAAGACATAATAAAGACTATAAAGCACAATAAATTATCGACTGTATAAAACAAGATTTTCTCTTTCTCTTTTACAACTTCATATGTTCACTCATGTTCTTGTCCTTTATTTTCCTCTCAGGATTTCTCTTCACAAACTTCTACTACTTTTCTCCTTCCTTCAGTTTGCCTCTTCTCATTCACTCAGAAAAAACAACTTTAAGACAAACACCTTTCCTTCAATTCCCTTCAAAACAAATCTCTATACTTTATACCTTCTTTTGTGCCTCAAACGACCTTTAAATAACCTGAAACTATTTTAGGATAAAATTACTCTCCTTTTTCTTAAAAAACACATCCTTTATATCTCAAAACACATACTTTGCATACAGAATTTTTTCTTTACTTGCATTATTCCTAGTAAATCATTTACTTATACTAGAATTCATAACTCTTAGTAGCCTTAATTTCTAGAGAATTTATCAAAAGTTGTAAATACTAACACATTCTGTATTAAGAGTTCTAAGTAGATGCACAGCAGTTTGCAAACCCTGAACAACTTTCTCTAATTCCTTAGACTTAGCTCAGAGCTAGCAGCCGACAAATGGGATGGCCTCCATTGTTATGGAACCGTGGGCTTCTTCCTCCAACTCTTTTGCATCTCGGGGCTCAAAGGCTCCTCTCTATCTTTAGTTAGCATCAGATCAAAAGGTTTCCCGCTCCTCTCTTCGGGCGGGGCAGGTCTAGCAGGTCTAGTCTCAGTCTCCTTTTCTAATGGCGGGACATCTCCTATATTGTCCCGTTTTTCTTCCCCTTTCTGGCTTTCCCAAGCCTTATCCCTCTCATGCCTGGGATCTAAACTATCTCTAATTAAAGTCCACAAGCTAAAAGTATCTGCAGGCACCTTGCCAGGCATGAGCATAATAATCTTGTAGTTTTTCTTCACCTTTTTCCATGTTCCTATATACACTGTTCCCTCCTCAGGAAACCAAGGACAAACTTTCTTTACAAACTCTAAAAAATTACACAATTGTTGATGCCCTACCTTAGCTCCTCTAGCCCGGAGCATATTCTTAAGCATATGTACAAAAAGCATGCGGCCGTTTCCATTTCCCATTTTTCTTTATTTAAGTCGACTTTCCTCTCTTTCTATCTATTTACAAACACCGCAACCCTTACTTTTCTGAGCGCTCACTTCACGCGGTGTCTTTCTTACTCCCGGACTGTTCCACCGCACTCACCTCTGCCGATTACTCGGCTTTAAACTCGGGGGGCCCCCCCTTTCTCCTGCGGTGGCGGTCTTCACCTCAACGTTCGTCAACGTTCCGTCCCAAATTCAGGTCCCTGTTCGGGCGCCACTTGCCGGAGCCAGCCGGCTAAAGTCGAACAGCACCTAAAAGAGGGGGTGAAGCCTAAGGAAAAAAGAAGAAGACAGGAAAGCGCTTCGGGAGGGCATACAGTCAATGCTGCAGCCTCGTCTTTATTTAGCTCAGCCTTTATATATGTTTTAGGATACAATCGCAAAGCACAAGGTATATCATTTCAATGCTAACATTCACACAAGATCTTGTAACATTCTTGTTATCTGGGATGTAACACATTCCATTATCTTAAAAGGATTTCTTTAGGAGGCAAACCTCCCCTCCAGGGTCAGTACTAATTAAATTAACCATTTGCTTCCTTTAGCCATTGATAACATAGTCTCAGTAGCTGCTTTAGGGCTCCAAACTATGTGACACCTTCAGTGCCTTGCAATGGCTCCCGACATAGTATACATACAAATACTTCCTAGTTCAGTCCACTGAGAGGATTCCATGACACCCCAATGACAATGAGCTCACTCAGAACCCAGATTATAGTTTTTAAGTACCATTCCCTAATAAAATGAATTTTAGGGCTCCTTGTAGAAATGATTAATTCTGGGGCTTAACAGGAAAAATAGAAGAAAAAAGTGAAACATCTTAAAGCATTACTGCTAGAAAATATAAAAGAATGGAGACATGAAAAGGACTACAGAAGTCAATCTGAACGTGCTCTCAATAGACAAATCTGCTTCAATTTGAGCAAGAAAAATATAATTTTGTACTGGATTTTAATCTAAAGTAAATAAAAATACCCATGAGTTCCTACATATAAATTATTAAAAAATAAATATAGCAAAAAGACACATCTTTAGAAGAGAATTCCAAATAATTCATATATATTCTACCTCCTCCAGGAAGTGATTCTTTATCCCCAACCCCCGCCTTGAGTATGGGCTGATTTAGCAATTTCTTTCCAAAGAATGGTAAAAAATAAATAAATAAAATTAAAAAAAAAAAACGGAGGGATTGGGGAAAGTAACTTGACAGTGGATAAACCTGGAAAACACTACCTTGGCCAGGTAATCAAAAACACATAATCAGTGGTAACTTTCTATCATGTACCCCCTAATATGATGTAACAAAAAAGGGTCCTTTACATGTGTAGCATTCTTTCCAAAAGTCTAGAACCCTAGTCCAAGTATGAGAAAACATAAAACCAAAACCCAAATTGAGAGAATTTCTATAGCATACCCAGCCAGTACTTCTTAAGGTCATCAAAAGCAAGCAAATTCTGAGAAACTGTCACAGATCAGAGGAAACAAAGAAGATGCAATGTTCCATGCTGTATTGCATTTGGGAAAACAAAAAGTACATTAGTGGAAAAAACTTACAGAATCTAAATAAAGTCTGTATTTTAGTTAATACTATTATTATGTCTTAGTTTTGACAAAACATGCTGTGGTCATGTAAGACATTCACAGTAGGAGAAAACCAAATGATGGGTATGTGGCTACACTTGGTACTATCTTTTGTAACTTTCAATAAATCTAAAATGATTCCCAATTTTAAAAGTCTTTTAAAATGGCTTAGAATCAGGGTAAAGGATTGACTTCCTGTGAGAAGGAACAGTATATGTAAAGACCTGGAAGAAAATTAAAATAATCTTGTACATGTAATGATGAGGGAAATGGCCTTGTTATAGTGGCGAGAAATAGGCATAATGACTGATATGAAGGAGAGTTTTGAGGGCTAGGCTATGAGAATGTGATTGAGAGCATCAAATACCGCCCCTGGTGAAGCAGAAAGCAAGTCTGAGCTTAGCCAAGGATTTCACTGGACACCATAAATCCTTCAAGACAACAACCTACTGTTCATTCACTCAGCCCACTCATTCAAAAACACATGTTCTCTATTGTGTGCTAAGCCCTGGTCTGGGCAGAAGTGCCGGAGCCAGCCGGCTAAAGTCGAACAGCACCTAAAAGAGGGGGGTGAAGCCTAAGGAAAAAAGAAGAAGACAGGAAAGCGCTTCGGGAGGGCATACAGTCAATGCTGCAGCCTCGTCTTTATTTAGCTCAGCCTTTATATATGTTTTAGGATACAATCGCAAAGCACAAGGTATATCATTTCAATGCTAACATTCACACAAGATCTTGTAACATTCTTGTTATCTGGGATGTAACACATTCCATTATCTTAAAAGGATTTCTTTAGGAGGCAAACCTCCCTCCAGGGTCAGTACTAATTAAATTAACCATTTGCTTCCTTTAGCTATTGATAACATAGCCTCAGCAGCTGCTTCAGGGCTCCCAAACTATGTGACACCTTCAGTGCCTTGCAATGGCTCCCGACATCTCCCCCTTTTTTATTTATTAAAATGCCAAAGCTTTCCCAGCTATGGCGCAGATAGACTGTGCCTGTCTTAGGCGACCCTCCGCAGGTCTGGGCCTTACCCGTCATTGGCACATGAAAGTCTTGCAATCATGCCCTGTCTTAGGTTGGTCCCAGCCCTGAAGGATTCTTACCCGTCTCTGACTACCAGCCTCTGCAAATGGGAGATGTATATTAGTTTAAACCTGAGCCTGGAGCCTGAGACCATGCATTTGTGGAATAGAACGTAAGCCTTCAATACTATTGATCATGCTTTGTAGCACTGCGATCCCCTGTAATTCAGGAAGCTGTTTTTGAAAAGTGTCAGCAATATGTGTTTCCAAATCTGCAATTAAACCTGAAGCATTACCATACCCCAAAATATGCTGTCTTACTTTATCCCATTCAAACATACTTTCATGATACAATACAGGAGTTATACAAAAAGAAGTAGCATTCCAATTACATTTAAGTTGCACACATTCCTGCAAACTAACAATTTGATCTCCTAACAATATAACCGTTTGCTGTAAATCTGCTACTTGACTTTGCAATACAGAGTCAATTTGTCTTTGAGAAGTCCATAACTGTTCAGCATCCCGATGCCAGGTTCTAACATGATCAGCAGTCCGTACAGATTGATGCAGAGCCACTCCAGCCGTGGTAGCAGCAGCAGTAACAGCGATGATACCCACAACAGCAGCCATCAGCATGCCAAGGAATCTTTTAGCTCTTCTTTTAACATGGCCCATCAGTTGCTGCAAAATCATAGTGGCAGGAGAGTCCTGCCAGGGTCGAGACAATCTAACCGGCATCCACACTTCAGTTCTAGCTCTAAGGATATATAAGCTTTCATATGACTTGTTAAAAGGAATAGAAGAGTTAATAAAAGTGTAAAAAGCACAGTATTTACATGAAACATAACCTAGAGCTTCATTCCACCCCACCTTGCCCTTCATAACGATATAGGAGAGCCGAACACAGACTCGAGCAAAGTGAGTAACATTTTTAAATCCTTCCATACTTAACAAAAACAAGTGACCTACCCCAACAATTTGTTCAGAAGTCTGCAAAATTGTCAACCATGCTTGAGCACCTAGCTGTAAACAGTGTTCTCCAGCTCCCATGCAAATTGGCATCCCTTCCGTTCCCACGGTATAGTTCTTAATCACTCTCCCTGTTAGATCCTTGTAGTATACTGACTGCTGCAAAGGCTCACTGGCCTGTTTCACCCAATGCCGATGAGCTGCTGTGCTACCTTGTTCTTCTTGATTTAAAAAATTTAAAAAGTAATAATGCTCTATTAAGCCTTTGTCTGGGGTATACCATATTCCCCCTTTTTGTTTTATAAGCTTATCCTTCTTAGAAATGTTGCAGGAGACACCCCAAGGGTGTCTTCTGTGAACTCTGGTTTTTTCCCCTCTAACGCTTGCGCAGAAAACACAAAACAGAAAGCACAAAACAGACACTCAGACAAGGACAATTACTGAGGTGTAGGTGGGCCTAGAGAAATTTGCCACCTACCACTTAGACAAGACTAAAGACAATAAACAGACTTTGACAACAGGGCACAGGAGGCGGCGTCCCGCTGCCTGGCCATGGTCTGGGAGATATATGACTGCGTCCAGTCTCTCCACGGACCCCTGGTGACCGGTCAACAGAAACAGGAACATAAAGGTACCTTTAAAAGCACTGAAACTTGTAATTTAGTCATTACTTTTCTCATTTCCAATACAAAATCAAGTTATCTTCACTGTTGATTCATGCTAAAATGTCCTAAGTTTTAGACTAATTAACCAATAAAAGAAAAGAAATCATAAGTTTTTAAATTTCAAGTTAGAGAAAACCCTTTACCACACAATAATGAAACCTGAGCAATGCAAGTTTGTGACTACAAGAGTGTCTTTCAAAATACATTTTAAAATTCCTTTTCCACCAGCGGTGTTAGTTTCCAATGACTATCCAATGCAGTGGGCCCTTCTAAAATAGAGAACAAATTAGTTAAAGCACATGTGAGGATCAAGGGAAGGACAGAGCCAATTATATCTCTCAATAATTTTTGAAAATTATTAACAGTATTGAGAGCTTCTCGCCTAATTTCTATTTTTTGAGGAGTAATTTTGTTGCAAAATTTTATATCCTAAATATTGAACAGAATCTTGTATATTCTCAGGAGCTATCTCGAGCCTATATTTTCCAGAGCAGTTTTTCCAAATGAAAAATTTGTTTTAAAAATAATCAAAGACAAATAAAGACTATAAAGCACAATAAATTATCGACTGCATAAAACAAGATTTTCTCTTTCTCTTTTACAACTTCATATGTTCACTCATGTTCTTGTCCTTTATTTTCCTCTCAGGATTTCTCTTCACAAAACTTCTGCTACTTTTCTCATTCCTTCAGTTTGCCTCTTCTCATTCACTCAGAAAAAACAACTTTAAGACAAACACCTTTCCTTCAATTCCCTTCAAAACAAATCTCTATACTTTATACCTTCTTTTGTGCCTCAAACGACCTTTAAATAACCTGAAACTATTTTAGGATAAAATTACTCTCCTTTTTCTTAAAAAACACATCCTTCATATCTCAAAACACATACTTTGCATACAGAATTTTTTCTTTTACTTGCATTATTCCTAGTAAATCATTTACTTATACTAGAATTCATAACTCTTAGTAGCCTTAATTTCTAGAGAATTTATCAAAAGTTGTAAATACTAACACATTCTGTATTAAGAGTTCTAAGTAGATGCACAGCAGTTTGCAAACCCTGAACAACTTTCTCTAATTCCTTAGACTTATGCTCAGAGCTAGCAGCCCGACAAATGGGGGATGGCCTCCATTGTTATGGAACCGTGGGCTTCTTCCTCCAACTCTTTTGCATCTCCGGGGCTCAAAGGCTCCTCTCTATCTTTAGTTAGCATCAGATCAAAAGGTTTCCCGCTCCTCTCTTCGGGCGGGGCAGCAGGTCTAGCAGGTCTAGTCTCAGTCTCCTTTTCAAATGGCGGGACATCTCCTATATTGTCCCGTTTTTCTTCCCTTTCTGGCTTTCCCAGCCTTATCCCTCTCATGCCTGGGATCTAAACTCTCTAATTAAAGTCCACAAGCCAAAAGTATCTGCAAGGCTTGCCAGGCCATGAGCATAATAATCTTGTATTTTCTTTTCACCTTTTTCCATGTTCCTATACACTGTTCCCTCCTCAGGAAACCAAGGACAAACTTTCTCTACAAATTCTAAAAAATTACACAATTGTTGATGCCCTACCTTAGCTCCTCTAGCCCGGAGCATATTCTTAAGCATATGTACAAAAAGCATGCGGCCGTTTCCATTTCCCATTTTTCTTTATTTAAGTCGACTTTCCTCTCTTTCTATCTATTTACAAACACCGCAACCCTTACTTTTCTGAGCGCTCACTTCACGCGGTGTCTTTCTTACTCCCGGACTGTTCCACCGCACTCACCTCTGCCGATTACTCGGCTTTAAACTCGGGGCCCCCCCTTTCTCCTGCGGTGGCGGTCTTCACCTCAACGTTCGTCAACGTTCCGTCCCAAATTCAGGTCCCTGTTCGGGCGCCACTTGCCGGAGCCAGCCGGCTAAAGTCGAACAGCACCTAAAAGAGGGGGGTGAAGCCTAAGGAAAAAAGAAGAAGACAGGAAAGCGCTTCGGGAGGGCATACAGTCAATGCTGCAGCCTCGTCTTTATTTAGCTCAGCCTTTATATATGTTTTAGGATACAATCGCAAAGCACAAGGTATATCATTTCAATGCTAACATTCACACAAGATCTGTAACATTCTTGTTATCTGGGATGTAACACATTCCATTATCTTAAAAGGATTTCTTTAGGAGGCAAACCTCCCCTCCAGGGTCAGTACTAATTAAATTAACCATTTGCTTCCTTTAGCTATTGATAACATAGCCTCAGCAGCTGCTTCAGGGCTCCCAAACTATGTGACACCTTCAGTGCCTTGCAATGGCTCCCGACACAGAAGGACAGGAGGACAGAGCCTAGTCCTCAAGAGCGATATCATCTAGGGAGAGACACACAATCAAGCCTGAGGTAAAGTGGCCAGGTTGAAGGGGTGCAAGTGCAAGAGGCAGAGGGGCCAGAAGGAGCCTGGCTGCTAGTTGGAGGTAGGGAGGACTTCCCAAAGGAGGTGGCACCTGTGCTGAGACACAAAGGATGAGCAGGAGTTTGCCAGATGTACCTGAAGGAGAGGTTTCCCAAGAAGGAAATACTTAATGTGCAAAGAGCAGGGTTCGTGCTGGCATAAGGATCTACAAGCAATTTCCAGAACAGAACACTCTCAGTGTGGTTCCATGACAGAAACTGACCCAGTCCTACTTTTTAAAGTAAAATGATTCAAATGTATTGAACATTTTCTACAGGTTTTGAGCAAAATTTTTTCTTTACCACTTGAAACAATGTATTTTAGTGTTGAATAACACTAAAACACATTTAGGGAAATGATCTGAAATTCACTGACTAAAAAACCTTGCACAATTTAAAAAGATAAAAAATTTTAAACAAAACACTTTGCATGTGGAATCTGATTCCCACAGGGTAAGAAGAGAGGAGAAGATAATTAGTATTCTAGGAAATTTCTTAACTTTTCTTAAATATGAACCCTGCATGACAGAGCTTTTTATGCCAAGTAACTTATACCTAAATCCAAATGGAGGAGCTACCTGAGGGCACAAGTAGTCCTTGAGCAACTTGGATTCAAAATAATAATAATAATTAATAATAAATGCAAAACTGTAAAATTTTATTTTAAGCAGAGACACCAGAAAAAATAATTCCTGTGATTCTTTGCAATGAATGGCCAGAAAAAAAATGCCCAAGCCATTGAAGCCTTTCCGTTGACAGCCCTCGAGCCTCCCTAACTCTGCTTGGAGCCAGTCTCAAGCACACAGTACCCACGATAAGCACCACTCAGATTCATCGGGCAGCACACATGCCAATACACACACCGGAGCACAGACAAATCCAAAAAACTCAGTCATTAAATCTAGAGAATCAGGTAACCATCATCTGAGGCTCACATGCATCTGGCAAGCAAACCAACCAGTGACAGTGCATCTAACAGCACTGTCACCTGCTATAAGGATTTTAGATGATTTTAAATCTCTAAGAACTAACATTGAGTGACCAATCCAATCTTCTGTTATAGAATGAAAGAGACAAGCTCATGTTATTTTGATGACAAGAAATACCACTCTTCACACTGAAGAGCAGTGGCTATTGGCACTTAACAAATCCCACTCATCTGTTAGCTCAAGGAAGACACACTGGACTAAAGAAAAGTTTGTCCCAAGACTGTCTTTGTCAGCTTGCACATTTCATCCATCATCAGCCCAGCCTTCAGGCCCTCTCTAAGGAGTTAATCTGTTCATTCCATGCTCCATAGTAACAGGACAGATGACCTTCCAGAACCAAAAAACATGGGCAATGACCACTCACAATCACCGTTTTACCAGGAAATTCCATCTCCTGCATCTGAGGCTATGCCAGATAGTGCACAAAATATACATAGCAAACCACTTTTAGCTCATGAGAATGTCTCCTCGGGTAAGACATCCTATCTGTGGCTCAGTGCTGGTCAGTGTTAGAGCATGGCTCCTGTAGGGATGTTGACAATGGCTCCTCCAAACTCTGAAGATCATCTGGAATCATGCCATGCCTCCAGTCCTAGTGTCTTTCAGGTCCTAGTCTAAAACGTGTTGCCCATTCTCCCCAGGTACCAGTCCTTAAGTGTCTGTTGACCTTTATACACTATCAAATACCCCAATAATTCCTTTGTAGCAAGTCTAGCACTATCACTTGCATACTTCTGTCAACCATTCTTCAGAATACAAATAAATTACAAAAGAGAGGTGAGCATGGAGTAAATATCACACACTACAGAATACTTTCAACATTATATATAGCCTTGGGGGCTCAGGAGCAGAGAACAATTTCAATTTGCTGCATTTATATTCAGGCCACGTTTGCAATGCTAGTTGTCGTTGGTTGAAAGTGTGAGGTAGCAGAAAGTGGAGAACATATGATTTTCTTCACATAAGGAGCCCAGATCCATGAATGACCCTTTGGAAAAGATGTACAGGGACTATTAAGACACTTGGTCACTAAACTGGTTATTGTCTGAAATATGAAAAAGAAATACACTTTAATTATGTTACCTCCAGAGATTTGGGAGTTGCCTGTTAGAGAATAGTAATACTAGTGACCATGGTTGTGACTTCAGAGGCTAGCACATATGAGGGAACATGGCAATAGTCTCATATATTCACTTATTAGATCTAGGGGAAAACTGGTAACACAAGCTGTGCCAAGAACTGTGATTTATTGTGAAATGAGAATGTGCTACTAATGTGCTACTTCTCTGGAATAACAGAACAAATAAAAGGGAAATCAATAGAAACTTTTAAAGTATAATTTGATTCTTTAAAAACTGAAAGTCTGTACCTACAGTTTCTCAAATCATTTAAACATGCACATAGTGCTTATGAGCACGGGCTTTGGGGTCCAATAAGCATTCACGTTTCATATTCATGCCACATATATATGTATGAGCTGGGTAAATGGGTAAAATGAGGTTAAATAAGTTAATAAGGTTGCCTTAGACCTGTTCTAAAGATTACAGAATACAAGTTTGTGTCTAGAACATAGGAAAGATTAAATAAATATTGATCATCATTATTCTGAAAAAAAATTTTTTAATTAAAACACATCCTAGCTATCTTTGATCTAAAATGAGTATAAAATAAATAGAAAACCTGAGGCATCTGTAAAAATAAGTTTCCTAAAATTTTAATAAGGTAAAGAGAACTCAGAACTATTTTCCTTTTTGCAGAGTAATCATTTGAAGCTTTCAAAAGAGTAGCTACACAAACATAGATAGCAGTAGCACAATTTCATAATGGCCACTCTTCCTAAATAGAATTTTTACCTTCTCATTTCTTGGATGACAAGGTACCTGCTGCTGTGATCTTTTAAGTTCCTCCAGTCTCCTTTTCCTTCTTCCTTTCCACAACTGTCTCTGAGATAATCCTTGATCTCCTTAGATCTCCCCACTGCTGACCACCTTACTCATTTATAGCATTCTCTCAAAACCCTGCATACACCTGGGCAAAATTTAACCCCGTGATAATGTAGAGAATGCTCCTTATATTGTATACATGTCTGTGTCCTGGCCAGTCTCCATTTTCTCCAGCTCCAGCTGATCTCTTCTCCATAAAGCAGTGGTTAACTTAGTGTGTTATATGCATACCATAGAATATCTTGTAGCATTATTAAAATAAGTAAATCAGCTTATGGAACAGTCATGTGATGTAAGTATGAAAAGTAAGCTGCTGAAAAACACAAGTAATCTAATCTAGTTATGCTTCATACATATGAGTGTTTAGAAAGCAAGGTAACACATCGTCACACAATTTGTGGGACATCTCCATGGGTGGATTTACCTCTGTCTTTATTTGGGTGTATATACAAACCTCCTGCTTGAGAGTCCTAGGAACAACAACAAAGTATAATTAAAATGTTAGAAGCTGCTGTCAATCCAAATTCTAACTAAAATTAATGTAAATTTTTCTAACGTTGTTAGAGAAGCATAATCCCACCAACAAAAAATTTATTTAAGCATAAATTGCACAAAATTGCATCTGATGTTGCTTTTAATGTAAGATTCACCTGCATTTGCACTTGTTTAGCGGTCAGCAGGTCTCTTTCCAAGAAGAGCTCTGCACTCTTTCTTTAAAGGCTGGCACATCATTCAGCCTCCTCAGGGAAATTGTACTTTCTTCCACCACAGGAAAGCTGCATGGAAGGGTAGATGGGAAAGCTCTGGACTTACCCAGGACCTTCCTGTTCACTTTAGTATTGTTTCATTGTTTATGGATCCTTTTGCATCTTTTGAGTTATTGGCTCCCTCTTCTGGATAATCTGGTCATAAAAGCTGGTCACAATGACTGAAAGTTTTAAGTAAAAAAAAAATCAAAAACATAATTTCTAACAGTTAAAGGTTATCTTGTGTCTAATGCCTTAGGAAAGCTTACTTGTTTTCCAAGTAACGAATTCTGCAAAACAAGAGTCTGTTGTTTCCTATGCTCCAGCCTATTCTTCACCAAGGTCCAGAAATTTGAGTTCCCACTGCAATCAGAGACAGTCTTGTTTTTTTTAAAAACAATGGCATCTGAAATTACAGCATGCTGCTAACTTTCAGCCCAGAACTTTGAGTACCAACCATTAGCTTGAGGCTCTGTAGCTAAGCATTCTGCTGTAGAGATCACAGACAGCAAAGGGACTGTAAAACCAATGTGTCCACACAGCAGAGTGCTGCTCCGTAGGGACATTAAACCTCTTCTGTAAAAATATTTTAAAGTATAAAAAATTTAACAAGGACTAATTAAACAAATTGTGATGATACATTTACGCAGCCATTTTAAGTATTAGCATGATACATAATAATGTGGGAAGATCAGGTATACACTGTCGTGCAAATACAAGGGCTGCTAGGTGCACATCAATGCATTTATTTTGTTTTGCTACATTTTATTTATCCCAATCAAAATATTTTTCTGCTCTGAACATATATAAATTTATAATATATGTTAATTAATTAAGACAAAAAATGCATGTGTGTATACACTAATCTCAAATAATGACTTATTTAAACCATTTTTATTTTGAAATAATTATAGAATTACAAAAAGTTGTAAGAAATATAGAGAGGTCCTGCATACCCTCCACCTAGTTTCTTCCAATGATAACATTTTGCATAATTAAAGTACAGTATCACAATCAAGAAATTGACATTGGTGCAAGCCACAGGCCTTATTCAAATTTCACCAGTTCATATACTTACATTTGTGTATATGTATTTTAAGTTCTAAGCAGTTTTATCATCATCTATATTCATGTAACCACCACCATGGTCAAGGTACAGAACTTTTCCACCACTGAATCTCTCACACTACTCTCAACATTTGAATTACCAATACCTTTAGGGTGTTTAAGTAAAGGTGTCTCATAGGCATTTGGACTGGTATTTAGGGGAAGAATATATCCTAAGTGATCTGCTTAAAACTTATCAATCATCCAAGTAAAGGCAGAAGTCAAAGATGAAAATGTATGAGGTTTTAAGAGAGTACGTGTAGGGTCATAACAGAAGCAAGCCTGTTCAAAACTCAGAAATCTCAAAGTTTAAGAACTGATTGGAAGAAGAACACAAGAATAAATTAGATACAGCAAAACTGGAATAAACTCTTGTTGTAAAAGCTAGGGGGGGCAGTGTTCATAAGGAAGAACTAGTAAACTTTGTCAAATGATGCAGAGAATACAGACAAAGTAGGGACTATGTTGTGTCATTATTGAATCCAGCAAGTGGAGCTTCTATTTCAATGGAATGGTAAGAAAAAATCCAGAATACAAGGGATTGATAAGTGAATAGAAACTTTAGATGTAAAGACAAGAATTACAACTAATCCTTAATGAACTCAAATTTTAAAGTTAAAAATTTTTTTAGTAAGGTTGGGTATTTAATAAATTTCTAAGCTTATCATCCCTGTTCCTTCTACTTGCCACATCTTGTCAATTTCTCATCTCTCCCTACTTTATTTTTCTTAGCATTTTTTACCACATGATGTATATATATTTGCTTATTTCTTTTTTCCATAAAAGAATTAAGCTCAGTTAGAGCAGACACATTGTTTATCTTATTCCTTACTGTCTTCTCGACATCCAGTAACTTGTCCCATAGAAATGGGGATCTATAAATTACCAAATATTTCAAAATAATTTTCTTAAGGCAAGTCAGAGAGCTACAAAATAACACAGATAGACACCTCAACAAAATCAGAAAATGGTAAATAATCAAAATGAAAGTTTCAACAGAGAAATAGAAATTATATGTTTTAAAAAGAAATTCTGGAACTGAAGAACACAATGAATAACAATTTTAAATGCAAATTTGAACAAGCAGAAAAAAGGAGTGTGTGAATTTTAAGACAGGTCAGTTGAAATTATTCAGTCAGAAAAGAAAAAAAGAAAATAATAATACAGAAGAGTAAGAGTAATGAAAACCTATGTGTAAATGGGACAACATAGAATGAAACAATATTTGCATCATGGGAGTCCCAGAAAGAGAAGAGAGGGAGAAAGAGGCAGAAAACTTATTTAAAGAAAGAATGCCTGAAAACTTTGCAAATCTGGAAGAAGAAATTGACATTCAGATATATAAAATTCATATGTACACATTAAAACATACAAATTGATAGTTATGAAATAATCATGGGGATGTAAAGCATAAGGGGATACAGTCAATAATATGGCAATAACTCTGTATAGTCCCGGTGGGTACTAGATGAGTCAGGGGGATCACTTCATAAATTATAGAAATGTCTAACCACTATGCTATATACTTGAAACTAATACAAAAGAATACTGAATATTGAATTTAACATTTAAAAATTTTTTTAAAGTGGGGAAATGTGAAGGGGAATAAGAGCTTCAAATTTCTGGGTATAAAATAAGTCATAGGGACCTAATATACAGCATAGAGAATATAGTCAATCATATTGTAATAGCATTGTATGGTGTCAGATAGATGTCAGACTTATCATGGTGATCACTTCTGTAGGTATATAAATGTTGAATAACTACAATATATACCTGAAACTAATATAATATTGTCTGCTAGCTATATTTTAATAAAAATATTTCTTAATATTGTTTTTTAGGCGAAGGCAACCCTTGGTTGACCTCATAGATTGCAAGAAACTTGTCAGCTTAAAATCTTTTATTATTTTTATTTTTTTACACCTACAGCATCTGGTCTTCCTAGTGGTCTCCCATCCAGGTACTAACCAGGCCCAATCCTGCTTAGCTTCCAAGATCAGACGGGATTGGGTTTGTTCAGTGTAGCACAGCCGTAGACAATAAAAATATTTTTAAAAAAATTAAAAATAGAACTGTCATATGACCCAGTAATTCCACTTCTGGATACTTACCCAAAGAAAATAAAAACACTAATTCAAAAAATACATATGCTTCCTATGTTCATTATAGCATTATTTATTTACAGTGGCCAAGATATGCAAACTAAGTGTCCATTGATAGATAAATGGATTTTAAAAAAGTGATATATACATACCACTGATTATTGTTCAGCTATAAAAAGAATGAAAGCATCCCATTTGCAACAACATGGTAAACCTAAAGGGTATTATGCTAAGTGAGATAATTCAGACAGAGAATATATATATGATTTCATTTATATGTGAATCTAAAAAATCAAAACAAAACAGAAATAGACTCATAGATATAGTGAACAAACTGAAGATTTCCAGAAAGGAAATGAGGGGTGCTAGGGCAAAAAAAAAAAAAAAAAAAAAAAAGGAATAAGAAGTACAAACTTCCAGTTATAAAACAAATAAGTCACAGGGATATAAAGTATAGCGGGGGAATATAGTCAATAATATAACTTTGTATGGTGACAAATGGTTACTAGACTTATGCTAATCACTTTGCTAGGTATATAAAGGTTGAATAACAATGTTGTATACCTGGGCCTAATATAAATTATATGTTAACTATATTTTAATTTAAAAAGTTTTTTGTACATTTTGGATAACTATTCTTTATCAGATGTGTCTTTGAGAATATTTTTTAATGATTTATCTCTTTATTCTTTGAATAGCGCCTTCCACAGAACAGAAGTTTTTAATTTTAATGAAGCCCAAGTTATCCATTCTTTTTTTCATAGGTTATAGCTTTAGTGTTTTGTTTAAAAAATCATGACATAACAAAGATACCAGATTTTTGTTTTTGTTTTTGTTTTTGTTTTTTTGCAGATACTTTCTGACTGTGGCTTGTTCTTTCATTCTCTAACACTGTCTTTTGCACAAGTTTTTATTTTTAATGAAGTTCTGTTTATCCATTCTTTCATAAATTGTGCCTTCCGTGCTGTATCTAAAAAGTCATCATAGTAGCAAAGGTCTAGGTTTCTGCTATGTTATCTTCTAGGAGTTTTATAGTTTTGCATTTTACATTTAGTTTTACAATCTATTTTGAGATGTTTTAGTGAAAGATTAAGGTCTCTGTCTTAATTCATTTCATTGTATGTGGATGTCCAGTTGCGTCAGCACCATTTGTTGAAAAGACAATTTTTAATTTCAAAATAGCATTTCATTTAAAAATAAAATTATAATATTTATCTTCAAAATGCCAAAATTGCACAGTGCGTGTAAATATGTTTGCATTATTTTTTCTAAAGCAAAGATATTACTGTTATTTTTCTCTGACAAAATAAAAAGTAACTCATATAATCTTGTATGTGGTCATCTAAGCATCCATGCTCAATAAGGAAGCAGCAAACACTCGGTGTGTCTTAAGTGGTCTTAATATGGAGAATGTAATTCAAGTAATTTAATTAAATTCAAGTAATTAAATTATTTGAATTACTTAAAGTAATTTAGTCACTACTTTTTAAAAACACTATAATTGACATCAGAAGTATGGCAGTATGAGGGCTCTCCCCAATCTCTCCCCTTGAAATTACAACAAGTTGAACACCTACAATTCAACAAATAACACTCAACCTGCCACATGAGCACATCTGAGAGATCTGCACATCAGAGCATCTGAAGGTGGGCCAATCATGTGAGACAGGGAGGTGGAAAGGCAGAGAGGATCAAGCTCAGAGAACACAGCCCGGAGCTCCACATGGTCAAAGGGAAGAGAGAAGTACACAGCAGTATTTTGGCTCTTTGAAGACCCGAATAGTCCTGCCTGAGTGATCAGCATATTCCATGAAGCAGAGCCCAGTGATCAGGGCAGAGGGCAGAGCAGAGGCCAAGTACAAATTGGCGACAGCTATGTTTTAGCAACTGCCATTGCCAGGCAGAAAGCTGAGTCACGGAGCATGGCCAACTTCCCCTACCGTCCCAGAGCATATCCTTCCCACCACCCTCATATCCTCCCAGAGCTAGCAATGAGCCTCAGGGGAATTTATTGAAACCAGAATGACAGGGGCAGAGATATAGAAGAGAGGCAGCTGAAGCTTGAGGACAGCATTACTGGCAGGAAAACAGCCACACACACCACTGGCTTCTCCCAATCCACCCCACCCAGTCAGACTGATTCAGAAGAAAGCAGCAGAGCATTGAATCTGACAATACCAGGGTTTAGAGGCATTTTCAGAGGCTCAGACTGTCAACTCCCTTCACATTCTCCCACAGGAGCCATGCAACCTGGTCATAGAAAAAACACACACTTCCCAGAGAATAAATGGAATTTTTAATCACAAAGCTGCTATCTGGGAGGCTTGGGCAGTGCAGGAGGCTTGGGCGCCACCTACTGGAAAAAACCTCTTATCAACATACTAAAGAGAGATCAAGATATAATAAATTTTCTTTAAAAAAAAAAAAAGCAGTTTATTTCCTTAAATGCTTTGGCAGAGAAATGGTATATCAAACACCATGAACAACCAAGATGACAAAGCAGCTCGGAAATAAAATAAAAAGTTACCAGAAAATAAGCTTAAAGATAAAAAATGTGATTTAAATGACAGAGAATTCAAGACTGCATTTCTGAAAAAACTCAATGAGATGGAAGAAAATCTGACCAATAGTTCAAAGAACTTAGAAATAAAATCAATGAACAAAAAGAATACTCTACCAAGGATACTGAAAATCTAAAAAAGAACCAAATAGAACTTCTGCAGATGAAAAACTCATTAAAAGCAATGAAGAATGAAATGCAAGCTTAGGAATAGAGCTGACGAGAAGGATGAAAGAATTGGTGATATCGAAGACAGAAATCTGGAAATGACACAGATGGAAGGAGAGACTTGAGAGTAAAAAAAAGAAAAAGAAAAAGAAAAGAAAGAACTCTGCAAGAACCATCTGACACCATCAGACAAAGCAATATAAGAAGAATGGGCATACAGAAGGAGAGGAGAGGGAGAAGGGAACAGAGAGCCTATTCAAACAAATAGTCAACAAGAATACCTTATTATCTTAACCCAAAAAGTCCTCCCTTCTTCAAGATACATTATAGTAAAATTGTCAAAAGTCAATGACAAAGAAAGAATTCTCAAGGCAGCCAGAGGAAACTCATTACAAAGGAAACCCATTAGATTATCATTGGACTTTTCAGCACAAACTTTACAAGCTAGGAGGAAGCAGAACCAAATATTCAAACTATTGAAAGGGAGAAATTACCAAGAATAATATATCCAGTAAATATCTCCTTTGGATATAAAGGAGGACTAAAGACCTTTTCAGATATAGAGAAGCTGAGGGAATTTTCTACCACCAAGAGTGCATTACAGGAAATACTGAAGAATGTCATTCTACCTGAAACAGAGGGGGAAAAAAACCCCATAACTATGAGTAAGGTGACTAACAGGCAGATAGAAACAGAAAAGCATAATAACTGGGTATTATAAGCTTAAATATTATAATGGTTGAAGGTCAAAAAAAGTTTTAAAAAAGGGACACAACTGCTACTACAATCTAGACATGAACATACAGCATAAATAGAGAGAATCTGAGACAACAAAATCAGAAAAGAGGAGGGAGTAAAGAACTGAATCTACAAAAGGGAATGGAGAAAAGGTACATGCAGAAGGAAAAGAACTACTATATGTATGTATGTATGTATGTATGTATGTATGTATGTATGTATGTATCTATCTATCTATCTCTATCTATCTATCTATCTATCTATCTATCTCTATGCATGTGGATTGAAGACTCTATAAATGTCTACCATGCCCAGTTGATCGAATGTGTCATTTAAGGATGTTATTTTCTTATTTTCTGTTTAGATGATCTGTCCATCTCTGACAGTGAGATATTTAGGTCCTCTACTACTACTAGAGTGTTTTGGTCTGTCTTTCCCTTTAGTTCTGTTGGTAATTGTCTTATATACTTTTGGGGCTTCCTGATTGAGAGCATAGATATTAATAAGTGTTATATCTTCTTGGCACATGATTCTCTTTATCATTATGAAGTATCCCTCAGTATCTTTATTTACTTTTTTTATGTTGAAGTCTATTTGTCTGATATTAGTACCACTACTCTCACTTTTCTCTGAAAGGCATGTGTTTAAAATATCATTTTCCACCTTTTCACCTTGAGTCTATATTTGTCTTTGGAGCTGAGATGTGTCTCCTGGAGGCAGCATATAGTTATATTTTGTTTTTGATCCATTCTGCAACTCTGTTCCTTTTTATTGGTGAGTTCAATCCACATATTTAGAGTGATTATTGAATTATGAGGTCTTCTTATAGCCATTTTATCTTTTGCTTTTTGGTAGCTCGATGTTTCCATTGGTTCTTTATCCTTTGTTCTTATATGTCCTCTCCTAATGGTATCAGCTAGTTCTTGAATTTCTCCTTCATTATTTTTCATTCTTCAGTTTCTCTCTTATTCTTTCTGATATTTCTGTCTTTAATATCACTGATCCTCTGCTCCATTTGGTCGACTCTATTTTCCAAGCTTGTTATTTCATTTTTCAACTCTTGAAATGTGTTCTTCATCTCCAGAAGTTCTATTTGAAACTTTTTGAGGGTTTCGATCTCCTTGCTCTGCTCATCTAGTTGTTTTTTCAATTCCTGAAATTATTGATTTGAATTAGTTTGGATCTTATTCATTTTTTTCAGAAGTACCATCCTGAATTCTGTCATTTAAATTCCATATTTCTATTTCTGTAAGCTTATTTATTAGAGATTTTTCTCTTTCTTTCTGAGATGCCTTGTCACCTTGGTTGTTCATAGTGTTTAATGGACTATTTCTCTGCCTGGGCATTAATGGAAGTGTAATCTGATGTTTTTCCAGAAAGAAGATTTATTCTATGAAGGTCTCTCTTTAGCCTGCTGCAAAGAAGGTGCTTTTCTTTTGGTTTCCAGTAGGTGGCATAAGCCCTTGGATCCCTGCTTTATATAAAGTCTTAATAACACTTTTAAAATTTTCTTGTAGATATTTAATCACGTTTGCTACCCTCAGTTTCAGTCCCTGTCAGTGTTAGTGACAATCTCAGCAGCGTTTACTCAGATTCTCCTGGGGCTCGCGTGATCAGTCTCAGGAGGGTATGCAGAGAGGTATGGCCCTCTGGGTTCAGGATAGGGGGCTGCAACTCAGCCTCGGTTTTGCAACCGCAGCCCAAAAAATCAGCTGTTGTTCCTCTGCAGTCCCATCTCGCTTCTCTGCTTTCTGCCCTGATGACTGGGTCCTGCAGCCAGCCAGCCACGGGAAGCTCACAGCTATCCCAGGCAGTACTGTTCAGGGAAATGGCCCCACAAACTCGTCCCTCCTTCTCCTCTCCCCACCTTCCTGCAGGGAGCTCCTGCGGCTGCAAGAGGCAGCTCTTTATTTCTCCCAGTCCACTGCATGACACCCAGGGTTCTGACCTGTGGAAGCTCTTATGCACAGACCCCACGCTTAGACATGCTTGTGTGCAGTTTGGGTGTTTTTTGTTGAGTCTTAGATGTTCAGCTTATTATTGTTTCAAGGGGAGAGATCTGGAGATGTCTCTCACTTCACCATGTTTCCTGGAGAAGCCCTCTGAATCGGTTGCAGAAGGTGGGGCAAAGCCAGTGCATTTCCTCCTGGCTGGACTTTTCCTCTGCAGTCAGGGTCCTCCTGATAGCCTCCGATTGCAGGGGTTGGGCCCTGCTGCTAAGTACCAAGGCCACCTGCCTACAGCTCAGTGGCTCCCCACTGGCGCTCCGTATCCCACACACAGGGCGCCCGACCAGATACGCGACAGGGTCGCTGCAGGCACCTGCTGCTCTTGGCCCCAGGTGACCATAGCAGATTTCTTGAGTGCAATATGATGTTTGTAAAATCCAAAGAAATCCACCAAACATGGTGCCACTTTTTTATTATGTAAGTAGATAATGCAACTTACAATAACTCATCCTTGCCTTAGAAGAAATGTTCCACTATGTCCCAAAAATATTCACCAGTGCATCAAGACCCTTTACAGCATTTGTTTCCTAATTTTTGACAAATGTATTTTATCAAAACATCCAGGGTATTTTTCATGTCTGTCTACCAGGTCAAGCTTGTATTACTTTATCTATATAGTGAGCCAGAATAATGTTCTCTGAAATGTCAAGATAGAAATGATATTTTAATGAAAGATAGTAAAGTTATTACAGCCTTTGGCAAAACAGAAAATGATTAATGTTCTTCTTCCTTGCAAAGGTGACATGCTTATTTTGAATAATATTAATGAATGACATACAAACTGAAAAATTCACGTGCCCTTAGTGACTTAGTCTATTCTATCTGGTATAACATAACACCATAGACTGAGCAGCTTATAAACAACAAAAATTTATTTCTCATGGTTCTGGAAGCTAGTAATTCAAGGTCAAGGCACCAGCATATTCAGTGTCTGGTGAGAGTCCACTTTCTGGTTCATAGACAACTCCTTCTAGCTGGAACTTCACATGGTGAAAGGGACAGGGGATCTCTCTGAGGTCTCTTATATAAAGGTACTAATCCCATTTATGAGGGCTATGCCCTCAAGACCTAAACACCTTCCAATACAACCTACTAAGACCGTCACCTTGGGGGTTAAGATTTTAACATATGAATTTTGAGGAGATAAAACATTGCACTAAGTATAATGAAACTTAAAATGAACATAATTTAGACAGGTCAAGAAAGAATAGTACTAATTCCCTAGAATCTCCCTTCTTCCACCTCTTCTGTCATTACCTCCACCTTCTCCTCAACTCCCAGGATAACTGATATCTTGATTTCTAATGGTATAAGTTAGATTTGTCTATTTCTGAAGTGGCATAATACATGTATCCCATGACTTCTTTTGCTCAATATTATCTTTGTGAAATATATTCATGTCATTGTGTAAAATTTTAATTCAGTCTTTATCGTTGTTTTATGGTATTGTATGAAAATGTCACAATTTATTTAAAAGATTTACTTTAAATTGATCTATGTGTTATTTCCTGCTTGAGCTTATTATAAACAGTGCTGCTAAGAACATTCTTGAATGTTTCTTGGGTAAACGTGTCTGAATTTATGTTTTATCTATGCTTTCAAAAGAACTGGTGGGTAATATGCATATTTTCAGCCAGAGTTAAACTGCCAAACATTTTTTCCAAAATGGTTATGCCAATTTATACTCCACCAACAGTGTATTAGAATTTAGTTTGCTTCACAACTTCTCCCCTTCAATTGATAAAAGCTCAACGATACAATAGACCCAGTTTTGTAAGTGGGTGACAAATTACAAATTTCTATGACAGGAATACATTGCTTAGATATTTAATAAGACAATGCTGGCATATCAGCATGAACAACATACATACATATGTGCACATGCACACATGCCCACATTGCCCACAAATACATACATAGATTCATGCATGTCCAAAATATTTCATTGAAACAATTTGAATTTTTGGTAGAAATTAAAAAGAATGTTTAAAATTTATGTAGAAATGCTAAGAAACTGAATACCCAAATAATTTTATAAAATAAGAACAAAGTTGGAGGACTTACATGACCTGAAATTAATAAAAAGTTATAGCAATCAAGATAATGTGGTATTGGCGTAAACTTGGAATATAAGTCAATGGAACAGAGTAGTAAGACCAGAAATAAACACACACTGTTAAAAACTTAAAAATAACTAGCCAAAGGCAGAGAAATATATTCACAGTATATATATTTCTCATTATTGAGAACCTCCATAGAATTCTTTAACTCAATAATGAGAGCTACCATAGGCCAGAACCCTGGGAGTGGGGCAGTAGACTGGGAGAAACAAAGAAACTGCCTCTGGCAACCAGAGCTCCCAGCAGGAGAAGGGGAGAGAGAAGATGTGGTGGGCTCCTTGAATGACCCTGTCTGAGAGAGCTGTGAGCTCCACACAGCAACAGTGTCCAGGGATCAGGGCAGAAAGCAGAGGTGGGGATAGCAGAGAAGCAACAGTTGATTATTACCAGCCGTAGTTGCAAAACATGAGGTTGACTGGCAGTGACAATTCCCAGCACAGACGGCACCACTGCCCATTATCCTACAAGACCAAACATCACAGAGCCACAGGGGATTTTGAGCAAATGCTAACACTGACAGGGACTGAATACAACATTTTAAGAAGATTATGCACCATGATCATGTGAATTTCATGCAGAGGATGGTTTAAAATATGTAAACCAATAATTGTGATACACCACAAAAGCAAAAAAATGAATAAGAATCCTATGATCATACCAATAGATGCAAAAAAAAAGCCTTCGACAAGATACAGCATCCATTTATGATCAAAACACAACAAAATCAGTATAGAAGGAAAGTATCTTAACATAATAAGGCCATATATGACAAGCCCTCAGACAACATTATACTTAACGGTGAAAAACTAAAACTTTCCCTCTAAGGTCTAACACTGGAGGTCCTAGAAAGTGCAATCATACTAGAGAAAGATCTAAAAGGCATCCAAATAGGAAATGAAGAAGTCAAACTGTCACTATTTGTGGATGACATGATCCTCTCTATAAAAAACTCTAAAGACTCCACAAGAACACTACTAGAAACAATAAACAAATACAGTAAAGTCTCTGGATACAAAATCAACGTTCAAAAATCCATAGCATTCCTATACCAATGAAGTGTCAGAAAAAGAAGTGGAAAAAATAATTCCTTTGCAATTGCAACAAAAAGAATAAAATACCTAGGAATAAATTTAATGAAACATGTGAAGGACCTATATAATGAAAACTATAAGGCCCTATTAAAAGAAATCAAGAAGATACAAAGAAATGGAAGATATTCATGTTCTTGGATTGGAAGAATCAACATAGTTAAAATGACCATATTACTAAAACATTATACAGATTTAAAGCAATCCCCATCAAAATCCCATCGCATTTTTTAAAAAAACAGAACAAAAATCATGAGATATATGGAAGCACAAAAGACCCCGAATTGCAAAGCCATCCAGAGAAAAAAGAACAAGGCAGGAGTTATCACTCTGCCCAACTTCAAATTATACTACAAAGCGACAATAATCAAAATGGCATGGTATTGGCAGCAAAACAGACACATAGACCAGTGAACAGAATCAAGAGTCCAGAAGTAAACCCATATTTATATGGGCAAATAATTTTTAACAAAAAAGCCAAAAACATGCAGTGGAGGAAAGGAAAGCCTCTTCAATAAATGCTGGGAAACTGGAAAGCCACCTGCAAAAGAATGAAATTTTCTATCACCACACACCAAAATTAACTCAAAATGGATTAGGACCTGAATGTAAGACCTGAAACAATAAAATGCATAGAAGAAAACATAGGAACTAAACTCAAGGACCTTGACTTAAAGAGGATTTTATGAATTTGACCTCAAAGCAAGGGAAGTAAAAGCTAAAATAAATAATGGACTACATCAAACTAAAAAGCTTCTGCTCAGCAAAAGAAATTGTCAACAAGTAAAGAGAGAACCATCCAATGGGAAATATATTGCAAGCAACACCGAATAAGGGCTAATATCCAAAATATACAAAGAACACATATAACTCAATAACAACAACAAAAATCAAATGATCAATCAAAGAATAGGCAGAGGACCTGAATAGACACTTCGCCCTAGAGGACATACAAATGGTCAACAAATATATGAAAGATGCTCAACATTGCTAGCTATTAAGAAAATGCAAATCAAAAAACCACAATTAGATACCATCTCACACACATTCAGAATAGCTATAATCAACAGGACAAGTAATAAATGGAGAGGATGTGAAGAATAAGGAACTCTCATACACTGCTGGTGGGACTGCAAATTGGTACAGCCATTATGAAAAATAATATGGAGGGTCCCCAAAGACTAAGAATTGATCTACCATATAATCCAGCAATCCCTCTACTGGGTATTTACCCTAAAGACTTGAAAACCCATATCCAAAATTATATTCATACACCAATGGTCAAAGCAGTATTATTTACAGTGGCCAGGACAGATAGATGATTGGATAAAGAAGCTGTGGTGCATATATACAATGGAATATTACTCAGCCGTAAGAAGAGATGAAATACTGCTATTTGTGACAACATGGATGGACTTCAAGATAATCATGCTAAGCAAAATAAGCCAGACAGAAAAAGCTGGAAACCACATGATATCACTTATATGTGGGATATAAACCTAAAAGTAACAAATGGACAGGAAAACAGATACTCGTGGACATGGACTACAGACTAATGGTTAACAAAGGGTAAAGGGAAGGGCGGAGGTAGATGGGTAAAGTGGGTCAAATATGTGGTGACAGAAAAAAATCTAACTAAGGGAGGTGAACACATAGTGTAAAATATACGCCTTACTCTTAAAGTGCACAGCTGATATATTATTGCATTTCATTATCTGATGTCACCATAAAAAAAAAACACTATGAAAAAAATAAATTACCTGAAACATTTAAAGTCTCATATTTTTTATTTAGTGAGTTAATTAGTTAGTTTTTAAGTTAATTAATTGATTTTTTATAGTGAACAGTGGTTAACGAAATCCAATAAGTTTTCTATCTTTCTCTTGCCTGATTGCACTCACTAGGAACTCCAATGTTATATTGAAAAACAGTGGCAATAGTGGACAGACTTGCCTTGTTCTAATCTTAGAGGGAAGGATTTTTAGTTTTTCACCATTAAGTACAATGTTGGCCGAGGATTGTCAATATGGCTTCAGGTACTTTCCTTCTATACCGATTTTGTTAAGTGTTTTGATCATAAATGGATGCTGTATCTTGTCGAAGGCTTTTTGTATTATTGTTGATCATACGATTCTTGTTTTTTAATTTGTTTATGTATGTATCACATTAATTGATTTGCATGTGTTGATCCATCCCTGTGCCCCGGGATGAAGCCCACTTGATCATGGTGTATAATCTTTTTAATATGTTGCTGTATTTGGTTTGCTAGTATCTTATTTAAGAGTTTTGCATCTGTGTTAATGAGAGATATAGGTCTATACTTTTCTTTTTTGTGTTATCTTTACAGGTTTTGTATCAGGGTAATATTAGTCTCATTAAATGAGGTGGGAAGTAGTGCCTCCTCTTCAATTTGTGGGAAGAGTTTAAGGAGAAGAGGTATTAAAACTTCTTTGAATATTTGGTAGAATTCACTGGTGAAGCCATATGGTCCTGGACTTTTAACTTTTGGGGAGGTTTTTTGATGATTGTTTCCATTTCCATACTGCTGATTGGTATCTGGGTTTTCCAGTTCTTCTTGATTCAATCTAGGAAGGTGTATTTTTCTAAGTACTGGTCCATTTCTTCTAGGTTTTAAATTTGGTGTTATATACTTTTTCATAGTATTCTCATATGATCATTGTATTTACAATGTCAGTTTATAATTTCCCCTCTTTCATCCATGATTTTTTTTTATTTGTGTCCTTTCTCCTTTTTCTTTAGTGAGTCTAGCCAGTTTGTCAATTTACTTACCTTCTCAAAGAACCAGCTTTTGTTGCACTTATTTTCTTTATTGTTTTTCTGGTTTTCAATTTTATTTATTTCTGTTGTAATTTTGATTATTTCTTTCCGTCTGCTGACTTTAGGTTCATTTGTTCTTTTTTTTTTAGTATTTTAAGATGAAGCACTAGGTTGTTTATTTGGGTTCATTCTTGTTTTTGAGGAAGGCCTGTAATGACGTAAACTTTCCTCTTATGAACTTTTGCCATGTCCAAAAGTTTGATAGTTTGTACTATCATTATCATTCATTTCTATGTATCCTTGATCTCTATTTTATTTCTTCTCTGACCCAGACATTCTTCAGTAGCATGTTGCTTAATCTCCATGTATTTGTGATTCTTCCCTTTCTTTTTACAGTTGACCTCCAGCTTTCAAAGCATTTGATCAGAGAATATGGTTGGTACAATTTCAACCCTCTTATATTTTGTTGAGGCTATCTCTGTGTCCCAGTATGTGGTCATTCCTTAAATGTTTCCATGTGCACTAGAGAGGAATGTGGATAGCTGTTGGGGATGAAAGGCTCTGTAAATGCCAATTATGTCCAGTTGGTCTAATGTATCATCCCCTGTTTGGATGGTCTGCCATATATGACAATGTGGTGTTTAGATCCCCTACTGTGATAGTGGGTTTTTTTCTGTTTCTCCTTTTAGTTTCTGTTAGTAATTGGTTTTGTATTTTATGCTCTCTGATTGGGAGCATCGATATTAATAAGTGTTATGTCTTCTTGGTGTATGACTTCCTTTATCATTATGAAGTGTTTCTCAGTCTCTCTTTACATTTTATTTTGAAGTCTGTTTTGTCCTATATTAGTACTGCTATTCCTGCTTTACTCGGAATGCCATTTGCTTGGAATATCTTTTTCCACCATTTCACTTTAAAGTCTGTGTTTGTCTTTGGAACTGAGATGTGTCTCCTGGAGGCAGTATATGATTGGGTGTTTGTTTTTTGATCCAATCTGCAACTCTGTGCCTTTTAATTTGTGGGTTCAGTCCACTTATATTTTGGGTATTATTGAAATATGAGGTCTTCTTATAGCCATTTTATCTTTGCTTTCTGGTAGCTTGGTGTTCCATTGTTTCCTTGTCTTTAGTTTTGTCTGTTTTTTTTAATTTGCTTGGGTTTGGATTTTCCCTCTAGTCCCTCTTGATTTATGTTACATGCCTCATTTCTGGAATTTCATGTGGTTACCATTAAGAATATGAAGGATAATTATATATAATATACATATTTTAATATACACATATATTATACATATAGTAGTCCATTTTTTTCTGCATGTACTTTATTTCATCCTCTTTTTGTGAATTCGAATCTTTGATTCTTCCCTTTCCTGTTACTTTTTCCCAAATTGTCCCTATGTATGCTGAATGTTCATTTCTATCTTGCAACGGCAATTCTCTTCTTATTGTGTAAGCTTATAATACCTCCTATTGCACTACTGTGCTTCTGCTCTTCTGCTAGTTGTTTAACTCATAGTTATGTATTTTTTTGTCATTTTGTTTCAGGTGGTTGACCCTTTTCAGTATTTCCTGTAATCAGGCCTCGTGGAGAATTCCTTCAAGTTTTATATGTCTAGAAAGGTCTTTATATCTCTTTTTATATCTAAAGGAAAGCTCTCTGGATACATCATTCTTAGCTGGTAGTTTCCTTTCATTTAGTAGTTTAAATATTTGGTTCCACTTCTTTCTTGTTTGTACAGTTTGTGCTGAGAAGTCAAAGATAGTCTAACGGGTTTTTCCTTTATAGTTACCAACTTCTTTTCTTTGGATGCCTTGAAAATCCTCTTTTTGTCATTAATTTTTGATAATTTTAATGTAATATGTCTTAGAGGTCTTTTTGAGTTGAGATAATTGAGTGTTCTGTTAGCTTTTGGATGCAAAGCTCCAGTTCATTTCTTAGACTTGGGGAATTCTCTTCAAATTTTGTCTAAAAATGCTTTCTAAGCTCTGCTCCTATTCCTCCCCTTCAAGAATGCCCATTATTCTTATATTTCTTTCTTGATGGTAGCAGCTAGTTCTTGTATTTCCCTTTCATTATTTTCCATTCTTCAGCTTCTCTCTTCTTCCTTCTGTATATTTCTGTCTTTGATATCATCAATCCTTTCCTCTATTTGGTTTGTCTATTTCCTAAGCTTGCTATTTTCATTCATCTCTTTTAGTGTGTTCTTCATCTTCAGAAGTTCTATTTGGTTCTTTTTAGGGTTTCAATCTCCTTGCTAAAAAAAACTCATTCTGCTCATCTAGTTGCTTTTTCAATTTCTGAAATTGTTGATATGAATTATTTTGGATCTCATTGATTTTTGTCAGAAGTACAATCCTGAGTTCTCTGTCATTTAAGTCACATATCTCTATGTCTTTAAGCTTATTTTCTGGAGATTTTTCTCTTTCTGAGTTGCCTTCACATTGGTTGTTCATGGTGCTGATGGGCTATTTCTCTGTCTTGGCATTGATGGGAGTGTATTCTGCTTTTTCTTTTCTTTTCAAACGATTTACTATATAGAGATCTCTCTTTAGCCTGTTGCTAGAAAGCCTTGTTCTTTTGATTTTCAGTAGGTGGTACCCAGGCCTCTTGGATCCCTGCTTTGAGATTTAATACTGCCTCCTTTTTTTTCTTATAAATATTTAATCATGACTGCTAACCTCAGTCTCAGTCCCAGTTAGTGTGAGCGACAGTTTTGGTAGCATTTACTCAAATTCCCCTAGGCCTCCACGGTGTTCAGTAGTGGAGGATATGGAGGGGGAGGTGCTCTCTGGGTTGGTGGGTGGAGTTTTCTGCTGTATCTGTGTCTCAGCCTAGCGCTTCTCAACTGGACTGCTAAAAAACATCTGTTGCCACCCGAAGTTAGTCTCTGTACCACCTTCTGCCCGGATCCCTGGGCTCACAGATCCCTCTGTCAGGGCTGTTCAGGAAACTAGTAGCAACTTCGCTCTCCTCCACCACCTGCAGGGAGACCTCCGTTGCGAGAGGCAGCTTCCTTGTTCCTTCTGGATTCCTGCAGTTCCGACCTCTGGAAACTCATGCACAGATCACTTGCTCAGATGTGTGTGTGTGCAGGCTGGGTGTTAATTGTTGAGTTTTAAGTGTTCAGCTTGTTTTTGCAAGGGAGAGATCTGGGGCATCTCTCACTCTGCAGTGCTTCTGACATCACTCCTGTCCATTGTCTTTTGAGTTTTGTCCTTTTTACATTATATAAATTTCAGAGCAATAATTAAGCTGTGCTTAAACAATCTCTGTGACTGATGCTGTGTAAGCCACACAGAAAGTCTACCTGAGCACCTGATATTAACTAAATGTTATAAAACTTAACCCATATAATCAGCTCAGCCATTTGGCTCATTTTGCTGCTGAAGTTCTAAGAATCAACACACCATCTTAGGGGCCTTGGCACTTGGGTCCTTAGACAATAGGATTGCTTTAGATTACTTGTTAGCTGAACAAGGAAGTGTTTGTGCTGTGGCCAATTCATCATAATTTGCATACTGGCAGACATAATTATGAAAGTTACTTTTTATTCTTTGTCTAAATTGAGCACCAGAATACCCCTTTAAGGCTCAGAAACCATCATGGAAGAGGTGGGCATGTGAGATTGTAAGAGCTGGATAAGAGGGCACACAAATCTGAATCCATCTTAAAAGCTAATCCTCCCTTTAATTGAACCTGGACCAAGTTGCTCTATTTCCTCAAGACTGAGGAACAAACAACAAAAGTGGGGGGGGGGTGGCTGTAACAGACTGAAATGTTAGGTCTCTGGACTATCTTGTTCAAGTTGCTTTGTTCTCATGGCCTTCAGGCTAGTAGCTTCTGCTTAGTTTCACATAGCCATGCTAATCATTAGATAAGATTGCTGCTTGACTTTTACAAAACAGCTCTTCCCATTTCCACTTCCTGAAGACAAAAGAAGCCTGAACTCAATACTTTGGTAAGATAGATTTGAGGAAAAATTAGGTCTCTCACCTTCTTGTTGGTGCATTCTTGATCAATAAACCTTTCCTCACTGCAAACTCTGAAGGTTTGACTTTTGGTCGAAGCATCAGGAACATGGACCTTGGACCGGTAACAGCCATAGTTCTCCATTTTGTTTAAAATCAGTTAATAATCATATTTCCTGGGTGGGTGTGCTCATTCAATTCTCTCCCCAGTCCAAAGTTCCACGGATTTATTCGTTACCAGTAGAGTTGGACTGGGTCCAACTTAAGAACCAGACTGGATCCAGGATCAAACTGGGTCCAATTTGAACTAGACTGCGTCCAAAGACTGCATGTGAATAACAAAAATTAGGATCACTTCTATCCAAAAACTTGAGCATTCCACCTTCAGCATACCTGCTTCTTTTATATTTAAGATCTATAGTTTCAGAAGCTAAAGACATTTGCAAAGGAAGCAAAACCTTTCTGGAGACAGCCTAAAATACTTGGCCATCATTGTTGTAAGATTCCCGAACGTGGAGACGGGACACCAAGACTACAAGCAGGAATCAGCATTTATTGATGTCAGCACCAACTCAGTGGATTTTTATCCAAAGGCTGAGCCCCATTGTCACATGGCAGGCAGTTTTATATCATCTTGTACTTCGCATTCCTACACTGCTATAGATATCCATATAAGGAAAGAGGAGAACATAAGGAGAACACTGACTGGCTGCCAAACTATTAAGGAAACCAGCTTAAATCGATTTAAGTGGTTTTTCATACTGCTCTTTAGCCAGAGAGTTCTGGGATTGGGGGTGCAGTCAGAAACTAATTCATTTGAGCAGGAAATGGTCAGGTAGGGTCAGGCTGCCACATTCCCCCTTTGATGCTCTATGATGACCCAGGACTGGGTCAGAGAGCATCATATCCTTCTAACTTTTGTTTTAGAGGCTGGTACCTCCATTGCATGAGGAGTTTGCCACAGTTTTTTCTTTCTACTATAGCCTCTCTGAGGGAGGTGGTTGACCAGATCACAAGAGCAGTAGGCATGGGAGGAGGGGGCAGCTTCTGAGAAGGAGTACTATCCCAACTACGGTCTTAAAGCCACCAAAAGTGGAGACCTAGCCTCCAAAGAGGTTACTAGGGTTGCATCCTGATGAGACATTGTCCTTGGGCTTCTGCCATGCATACATTGGTCAGCTTCCAGTGTGACCAAAGCAGAGCTAAGGTCTTACCCCTTGGTCTGTCAGTGCAGTCAGTGTTTCCTTCCAGAGGGTTGCCCTGCGGGCTCAGAAGAGTCTGGAACACATGCCCACTCTGCAGCTGCAAGTTTCAGTTCGCTGTGATGTATCCAGGGTGTTATTTTAGCAGACTTAACTGCAGTGGGGGTAGACAAAATGGCAGTAAAGGGGCCACTCTATCGGGGTTTTAGGGGCGGAATGTTCCACTCCTTCACCCAGAGTCTCCTGGCTTAAAAAATGAACTTCAGTGGTTAAACTGACAGGAAGCCTTTCCCTAACCCATTGGTTGAGAGTCTGGAAGGTGGTCCCTAGGGCCTGAGGCTGTTGTCTCAGAGTCAATTCACCTATTTCCTCTTAGTCCTTTGATGAGTGGCGGTGGCCACCCATAGAAGATTTTGTAGAGGGAGAACCCAGTCTTCTTGGTTGTGGCCGACCTGATTCTTAATAGTGCCATGGGGAGGACTTCATCCCAATATAGATAGTTTTCTCAACTGAGTCTTGACATAGTTTTCCCATCTGAGTCTTAAGGGTCCTGTTTCTCCTTCACAGATGTGGGGAATGAGTTGTTGGTAATCCAGCAGAAACCTTTTTTTATTCTGCAGATGTCCTCCTGGCCTGGCTGCAGGGCTGATCAGCACGTTGCAGTCACTGAATGTGGATTGATTAACATTTTATTCTCTTACCTCCTCCCTACCTTATTTCCCTCTCAGAGATTTTGTTACCTTAATCTTAAGGGGATGTTGAGGGAGGAAGGTCTGTCTTCTATAACTTCTTCAAAGCTGAGATAGGGCTGTAGTCCCTGCCTACTGGGAATACAAATCTCTGAAAGCCTTATTCTAAGGGCCCCGGAGGCAGGCACGTGAGGTCATTCCAGCATGTAGAAGTGGTACAAAGCCTTGCAACTTAGAAGATATAAACTTAGCAAAAAGATAGAAAAGACAAGTCAAAACTAATAGTAGAGGTAATTGATAATAAAGTTACTTTTTCATGGCAGTTTGTTAATTCAAGGTAAAGATATCTAATGAAAAAATTGAAGAGAGCCGTGGCATAAATACTGGGCTAAAAGAATAATTATTTATAAAATTCCCTGATTCCCTGGGACATATGGACTTATCTAGTTGTGTGGACTTATCTAGTTCCCAGAACAAGAACTTAAGATCTTCCACAGGTTCACAGGACTAGGTCGCACTTTCCGTTTATTTTCTGGAGGACTCTATGAGGACTCATAAAAAAAAAAAAAAAAAAAACTGTTTATTTTGAGATAAATACACCCAGCTGTTGATTCCTTGTAATTTGACAGCAGTTGGGAACTTAACAAAATTTGCATTGAGGGCTGACTTTCAATACATCGCAGATAGGAGCTGCTGTGCTTGTAGGAAATTCTGACACAGAAGCCGGTCATCTATGAATGGTCTAGCCTTAGGTTCCCCACAAATGTGCATTATGTGATGAGCAAGGGGGCTGAGTCCAAGTTTCTTGGGACAAGGCACTCTCCTCACTGGATCCTGAGGAGAATTTCATTGTGTTGTGGTGCGATCAAATCTAAGATCCAAGGAGCCAATCGAGATGAATTGTGAGCCTTTATTAGCTGGCCTGGCCGGCGACTGACTCTCTACCATGCAGGGTTAGAAGAGATCAGTCCCGAGCTCCCAAAAGAGGCAGCTTATAAAGCCTAGAACACCACCTGGTTAACATCAAACAAGATTAACAAGCAAGCAGATTAAAGAATCAGAAGTTGGCCATTAGCATATCTTTGAGCAGATTACCACACCCTGGTTAACATCAAACAAGTAAGCAGATTACCACACTCTTAATGCTGGCTTACTGGAAAATTTTCCACCCTTAACATTTGCTAGTCATGGTCTCACAATGCGAAAAGTAAATTACATTAGGCTATTTATTCCTGTCACTGTGCAGTTAGCATTGAAGAGAGGTCCATGGGATGGGTCAGGACAGAGTAGGTAGCTCTAGTATCTAGTAAAAGTTGTTTTTCCTCTCTGCCATGTTGAGGGTGAGCTCCACTGTTGTGACTGTGGTAGATTCTTCTAGGATTGAAGCTTGCAAGCGCTTGGGCCTCTGAAGTTGAAAGAGAGAGCAGCCCCTTCATGAGAGGCTTGCTATGTGGGGCGAGGGTATATGAGGTCCACCCTCCCCGACTTAACAGGCTTGGCTGGACACTTGCCCATCCAGTGTCCTTCCTTCTACAATTTGCACATTGATTATGCCCCAGTCCTGACAATGCCAATTGTGGCCAACCAAAATCAAGGCCACCAGGCCTGAAAGGTTTTTATTGCCTAGGGTCACCTCAAGATGGTCCTTGTATTATGGCACTTAAAATTAGCACCTTTTGTACTCTGTTTCCTTCTCTGCCCTGTCTCAGTTATTGGATACCTTAGAGACCTCTGGCACCAAGGCAGCCTGTGGGGTTTGGGGTCTAGGCCCCAACTTTTGGAGCTTCCTTTGGCTATCTGGCACAGCCTGAGTTATGAAATGTCTAGCTGTTGTAGCCGCCAGCCCCCGAAAGACACACGGACCACCAGAACTCAGTGAGTTATAGGAAACACACTCTTTATTCAGCCAGCTGGGTCTGCCAGGGGTACACGACCCCAAATTAAGCAGCCCAAATCATTTAGGGTTTTTTAGCCCAAAATCTTAATCTTTATTCTGTCTAAACACAAAGGGCTATCTTTGTTCTATTTATTATCTGTTGACCCACAGGTCAGGTGTGCAAGCGGGGGTACAGAAGTAGAAAGCTTATTGTTAGAATGTTATGTCCTATGAATAGCAGCCTATGTTCCATGTCCTATGTCCACAGGACATAGCCAAGCAGTAATTTTCCAGCTAGCACATTCCCCACTGGCCTTAGCAAAAAATCAAATCCTTAATTCTTCATGCGGAATTTGCTCATAGCCTCTATTCTGTAATACTAAAAGTCTAATAGAATTAATTCTTTCTTATATATGCAAACAAGAAATTGAGAAAACATGGGCCAAAAGTTAACAAGAGGAAGAGAATTAAAGGTTAGCTACAGCAGATAGAAGGGTTGTTAGCCATGGTGACCAATTGAACATCCTAGGAAACCTGTTATTTGATTCTAGTCTGTTTTCCCTGGTATCTAAATGTCTCTGTACTAGTAGTAAGCTTAATCCATCTTGTTCAAAAAATAATAAATTTAAACCTCTTCTGTTCTGAAAGACTACTTCTCCTTGTGAATCGACTTGAAGTATTAGCCTGTTGAGCTCAGTTAAATTTGGGGGTGTTCCTACCAACATAATAAGGGGGTTTGGAGTTTAGACATAACTAATAATTTTGTCCTTCTCTGGGGTGGTCTTATTTAAGACCTTGTATATTGTCATTAGCAAAGTTATTAATGTTCCTTCTGATTCTGGTTGTGGCTGGTCGAATGCTGGGCTAAAGGGGAAAAGAGGAAGAAACAGAGGGTTATACTTATCTATGCTGAGCCTTAGTCTTAAAGACCCGTCTTCTTGAGCTGTCCACTCTCGTGCTGCCTTCACGTGGGAGTGATGAATCCATGATGGGATGCCGTCTACTTTAACTGCGGTGGCGTTGTCAGGTAGACGACAGTGAAGGGCCCTTTCCATTTGGGTTCTAGTCCTTTGGAAGTGAACTTCCGATCCACACAGAGTCCCCAGGCTGAAACTGATGGGGAAGTCCGTTCCCCAGAGCTGAGGGACAGCACGAACCCAGACCAAATCTTCTTCTACACTTTGAAGGGCCTGTAAAGACTCAAGTAAGACAAGGTTACACAGTTCTGCTTTCTTTTTTCATCTTCTATTCTACGTACTAAAGGTGGGAGTTTTCCAAAGAAAATTTCAAATGGGGTGAATCCATTAATATAGATGGAGTACACCTGGCTCAGAAAGAGCAAAGGGGAGAAGTTCTACCCAGGTCCCACCAGTTTCTAATCCTAATTTGACTAATGTCTCTTTTAGGGTCCGATTCATTTGCTCTACTTGGCCCGAACTTTGGGGCTGGTAGGTGCAGTGGAGTTTCCATTGCAAATTTAGGTAGCTAGCCAATTGCTGTGATACCTTTGCTACAAAGGCTGGCCCGTCATCCGACCCTAAAGTTCTGGGGAGACCAAATCAGGGAGGATTTCTTGTAGTAGTTTCTTAGTAACTACTAAGGCAGTCTCTTTCCTGGTAGGGAAGGCCTCTACCCATCCTGAAAAGGTGTCTAAAAACAAGTAAATATTTGTAGCCCCCACAGTTGGGGTTACCTCAGTGAAATTGACTTCCCAGTGGTCTCCCAGATAAGTTCCTCTTTCCCTATGCTTAGGTTCTTCTATCTTCCCTTCTTTGGATTAACATAGGCACAGGCTGAGCATCCGAGGCAATCTCCTCTGCGGTTTTCCTCCCTTCTAACAAGTGAAAGTGGAGGTCTAAAGCTTGGAGCATCTTAGTCTGCATGGTCTGGTGTAGTTGGTAGGAGAGTCCTACCAAGGGCCTGTGAGAGCTCGATTTTTCTTCTAGGGTCATCCACCACCCCTGTTGCTTAGTGGCTCCCTTGTCTTGAAAATATATGTTCTCTTCCACCATATAGGTTGGAGACAGAGGCAGTTCTGGTAAGTGGCAACAGTCAGTAGATGTGGTGGGGGCCCCACTGGCCTTGTGGCTGCTGTTCTTGACTCTGCATCCGCTCGTAGGTTTCCCTCAGCCTCAGAACTATTCTCTTTTTGATGCCCTTTACAATGAACAGCCTTAGGCATCCATATGGCTTCAAGTAAGGCTAAGATCTCCTCCTTGTTCTTAATGTCCTTCCCAGCTGAAGTCAGAAGCCCTCTTTCCTTGTAGATGGCTCCGTGTACATGTGCAGTGGCAAAGGCGTATCGGCTGTCAGTGTATATTGTGACTGCCTTATCCTTTCCCCATCTTAGTGCCTCAGTGAGGGTGATGAGTTCTGCCTTTTGAGCAGAAGTCCTATGGGGAAGAGCTTGTGACCAGATAGTGCCAGTTAGAGTTACACCCCTGCCCCAGCATACCTCCTTCCTTCCTGCATGAAGTGCTCCCGTCCATGAACAGAACTTCATCGGCCTCAGGCAGAGGGGAGTCTTTGAGGTCTGGCCGCGAGGAATACACAGCATCAGTGAAATCTGTGCAGTCATGAACGGGGTCTCGGGTCTGAGTCTGGCAACAGATTGGCTGGGTTGATGACAGTAGCTTTGGATTTTAGCCATACGTTTGGGGTCATCTGGTGCTTCCCTGTTGTTGAACACCTTCTGGGCTATCTCAACAAGTTGGGACAGGTTCATCCTGCAAAACCTTCTAATTTTTGTAATTTACACTTATCAGGGGCTGCCTGAGTAGCAAAGGCTATATTAATTGCCTGCTGGTTCTCAGGGGCCTCAGGATCAATGGGGTGTATACCCAGTACGTCACTCAAGAGAACGCTCCAGGGGATTCCTGAGGTCCCTCCCTGTATAACTTCAGTTACCTTAGAAAGGTTAGTTGGCTTGAGCAGCCATCCTAATTCCCCCAATTAGAATCTGGTGGTACCGATCTAATGCCGTTCTCCCTGCCTGAGAATTGTGTCCCCAGTCTGGGCGGGTGGAGGGAAATTCCTCCTCAATCTGTTCCCCTGCTTCCTCAACTCTCCTCCCTCCCACAGCTATCTTTTGTGTTTCAGTCCGAATGCATCCCGTTCTTCTGAGGTCAAGGGGGTAATTAAAAGCTGTTGGCAATCATCCCAGGTGGGGCAGTGAGTCTGAAAGACACTTTCTAAGAGTCCCATTAATGCCTGGGGTTTCTCAGAGAAAGGCGATTCTGTGCCTTCCAGTTGTACAGGTCACTAGTCGAGAAAGGCACGTAAACCATAAAGGGCCTGTCAGTGTGCTGCCCCTGGGGTGGTGCTTCTCCAAGGGAGGATGGCCGGGTGGTGGTATTGGCTGGTGCCCCTGGAGCAGGAGCAGGAGGCCCATAGGGGTTACCTGCTGGCCATCTGAGGAGGTAGGCGGTGCTATTTGGCCTCTGTTGTCCTGGATTATAGGGTAGGTGGAGATTGGAGGACTGAGGGACTGGGCTGTCTTGGAGATTTAGTTGCTGCATGTTTTGGGGTGCCCACAACTAAAACCTGCCCCCTAGAGAAAGGGCAACCGACGGAGCCAAGGAGGGGGTTCTGAACAAGGTTTAACCATTGATCAATGTAGGGAAACTGATCAGGATGTCCCGGGTCTCCTTGACAACCTTCCAAACATTCCTCACCAAACCCTTGTCAAAAGAGCCCTCCGGAGGCCAGTTTACATCAAAAGACAGCCACTCAACTTCACACAATGTCTTAGTCTGCCTGGAGAAAACTTTATGCACATAGTCAGCTCCCTCTACAAACCCTTCTTTGAAATGTCACAGGAGACACCCCAAGGGTGTCTTCTGTGAACTCGGGCTTCCCCCATTGCTTGCGCAGAAACACAAAACAGAAAACACAAAACACACACACTCAGACAAGAACAATCACTGAGGTGTAGGTGGACCCAGAGAAGTCCCCACCTACAACCTAGACAGGACCAGAGACAATAAACAAACCCACAACAGGGCACAGGAGGCAGCGTCCCGGCCTGGCCATGGTCCGGGAGATATGACTGCATCCAGTCTCTCCACGGACCCCAATGACCGTGGTCAACAGAACCAGGAAGGTACCTTTTATCCAGATGCCAGGCCTCGGAGATTCCAGATTCCTGTGGGACCAGGAACAAAGAGCGTGTCCTGAAAGTTGTGTCCTTGACGATTGCATTAACCCCGTCACGGCATTCAAGGGCCCTGGAATGTCTCAGGTTGGCCACCCCTTTGAATCTGTAACAGGGACAGCAACCGCTTTGGGGCCGGTCCAGTCTTAGATCCAGGGCCCCTCCCTGAGATCTCGTGGGGCCTCCAAATGTTGTAGCCGCCAGCCCCCGAAAGACACATGGACCACCAGAACTCAGTGAGTGAGTTATAGGAAACACTCTTTATTCAGCCAGCTGGGTCTGCCAGGGGTATGCAGACCCCAAATTAAGCAGCCCAGAAATGTAGAGGTACAGGGTTTTTAAGCCCCAAATCCCATTCTTCATTCTGTCTAAACACAAAGGGCTATCTTTCTTCTATTCACTACCTGTCAACTCACAGGTCAGGTTCGTAAGCGGGGTTACAGAAGCAGAAAGCTTGTTTAGAATGTTATGTTCCTATAATCAAAGGCCTAAGTTCCCATAGTGATAGCCAAGCAGTTAATTTTTCCAGTAAGAGTCATTGTTTCAGCCACCACAATTTGAGCCTGTACTTTACCTAAGAGATCTCGTCCTATCAGTGCCACAGGGAAGTCAGGCAGATACAGAAATTTATGGACTTTTCATCCTCCTAGGTTGCACAAGCAGGAATGCAGATAGGGATGACGGACTCGTGCCCCAGTTGCTCCTATAATGGTATCTTGTCTTTGAGAAAAGGGGGCACCACAGGCTGAGTTACAACTGAGCATTCAGCTCTGGTGTCAATCATAAAGTCAATAGACTGTCCCCTCCCCCCCACCCCCACCCCCAACTATCATTTGGACTCTGGAGGCCTAGCAGAATGGAGCCTGATCCGGCCTAGTGCTGGTAACATAGTCTTTTTTTGTTTGTTTTTTCCTAACCGACCTTGGGAGGGTGCCAAGGCTAGTGCTAGGAGGACTCCACAGTCCTCCTATGGGCAGACGCTCAACCAAGGGGATCAGGTGTGAACTAGTGCCTCTCAAGAATCAATATAAGGGAATTGGTCTAGGTGGCCAGGTTGACCTGTAATGACTCGAGAGACCTTTGCAATGACTTTCCTATCAAGAGCTCCCTCTGGCCATGCCAAAAGAGAGCCAGCCAGTTTATCCCACAAAGGGTGCGGAATTTCAGATTAGGGCAGTTTTATACCATCTTGTACTTTCGCATTCCTACGCTGCTATAGATATGCCACATAAGAAAGAAGAACATAAGGAGAACACTGATTGGCTGCCGAACCAGAAGGAAACCAGCTTAATCGCTTAAGTGGGTTTTCAGACTGCAGTGTCAGCCAGAGTCCTGGGATGTGGGGTGCAGTTAGGAACTAACTCATTCGAGCAGGAAATGATCAGGCAGAGTCAGGCTGCCACATCATGAGAAGCATTCCATTTAGATAAAAAAATTTTAATTGTGCTTGAACATAAGGGATCCCAAACTTAGCAAACAGAATGAGATATTTATTTTATTGGCATGCAGCAACAAAAGTTTTCAGTGTTTCAAAGTAGCTTCATTGAAAGCTTTATTGCTTAAGGGTAATGAAAAAATTAAAAATAATGTGTACCTAAGATAAAAGATGATAGGATAGACATGACTACTGACATAACTTCTATAGCTCCCCTCTAGCCTTTGAGTACTCATTTTAGTCATTCTATGTCTGAATTGCCTTTCCACTCTGAAACTGCTATTGAACAATTTTCTTTTTAAATTAAAACTGTTATGGGTGGAAAATTTTCCAGTAAGCCAGCATGAAGGATTTACTCTGTTTCTGTAATCTGCTTGCTTGTTAGATATTAATCAGGGTTGGTAATCTGCTCAAAGATATGCTAACCGCCAACTTCTGCTTCTGTAATCTGCTTGCTTATTCTAGGCTATATAAACTGCCTCTAATGGAAGCTCGGGCCTAATCTCCTCTAACTCTGCCTGGTAGAGAGTCAGTTGCCCGCCGGCTAATAAAGGCTCACAATTCATCTCAATTGGCTCGGGGGTCTTGGATTTGATCGCACCACAAAAATAGAAAAAAATAGACCTTTGTGTCTAGACAGAATGAAGAATGGGATTTGGGGCTTAAAAACCCTGTACCTCTACATTTCAGGGCTGCTTAATTTGGGGTCTGCATACCCCTGGCAGACTCAGCTGGCTGAATAAAGAGTGTGTTTCCTATTAACTCACTGAGTTCTGGTGGTCCGTGTGTCTTTTGGGGGATGGCAGCTACAACAAGTCCTCTCAAAATGCTTATAAATATTGTCCTTAGGAAACCAAAGTCCTTCTAGGAGAAGCTTGCATTTCTTTCCCTCTGCCTTTAAGAGGCTAATACCTGGTCTTTTCCAGCAACTCTTATCTAGGCCATCTTTTTAAAATGCAAATTTCAGAAGGTAATTCCTATTAAAGGTAATTCTTATTCAAAGAAAAAAGGGGTGGAGAAAGGCCTTTTACAACTTGATTTCTCCAGGACAAACATAAATCTTAAGTGTCTTCTCATGAATTGTAGCAAATAAAACTTTAGCCATCTCAACAGATAAAGTTAACTATTCCAACTACCAAAACAAAATTTAGATCCACCCTCTTTTATAAACTACTGAGTTTTGCATTATTGTGCCTGTCTCATGGCTAAAGGATCTTTGTGTCTGTCTGCGAGTCCATATATGTATGTTATAAATGTTAGATAATTTTTACCACCAAAGTATTGTTAAAATTAATTTAATAAGTTAAAAAATATATTGGTTTGAATGCAAGCACTTGTAAGGATTGGATATTCCAAAAGTCAGAAAGATAGACACTAACCTGTTAAGGGTGGAAAATTTTCCAGTAAGTCAACATTAAGGATTTATTCTGATTCTGTTAACCAGGGTGTGGTAATCTGCTCAAAGATATGCTAAGGACCAATTTCTGCTTCTGTATCTGCCTACTTGTTCTAGGCACTATAAACTGCCTCTTTTGGGAGCTCGGGGCTGATTCTCTAGTGAGGAGAGTCAGTGGCCAGCTGGCTAATAAAGGCTCCATTCATCTCAATTGGCTCTGTGGGTCTTAAATTTGATTGCACCACAACATTTGGAGGCCCAGCGAGATTCTCCCCTGAGAGAAAAGGGAGCATCTCCAAGACCCGCGGCCCTGGTCAGTCCGGGTGAGACTTGGCCATGTTCAGGAGCAGCCGCTGAGAGATTTTCCTCAGCCCCGGACACTGGACAATCTCGGCCCAGGAGGCCGGAAGATAAATTCTACTAAGAATTGGTCACGAGCCACCTGAATCAGTCTCACTAGTGAGTATGTCTAAGTCTAAGTCTCAGCTTAGACCTGTCTGCTGGTAAGCCCTAGGGCACGTCTAAATTTCGGCTTACACCTGTCTGTAAGCCCTAGGGTGTAGTTCATCTAAGTCTTGGCTTAGACCTGCTCCTGTCTGTGGGCCCTAAGAACTAGTGGAAGGCTGAACGCGGCACAACTTCCCTAGTACGGTCAGGTCTGAGATGTCAGATCCTGACCCAGTACCTGCCTGATACGCTAGCATTGTGTGTTACTTGTAGTCTGTTTTGTCTGTCTGTATTGGGTCTGTTTGTCCGGACTAGTCAGATGTACTATTATCCTGCTATTGTCTTGGTCCTCATAAGTTTACTTACTTCGGTTTCCGTCAAGTTTGTCTCATTGTCTGATCGTTCTGGTCCCTAAAGGTCTCTTGTAATTTTCTTGTTATTCTTTTTAATCTATTAATTCTTCTTTTTGCAGTTTTCTTGCTGCTACAGCACCACCCGAGTGGCTATCTATCACCGAGTGGAACTTGTCTAACATTCTTATCTTTCACAGGGCTCTTATTCTCATTCACGTCCATTTCCGCCGCCATGGGGCAGGCTTCTTCTAAGCCCACCCCCTTGGGTGTCTTGTGGACAATTTTAAGGATTTCAGACGATGGGCCCGCCCGAGGTATGGGTCGTCAGTCACTCTGTTGGATCTCCAGAGGCTCTGCCAAGTAGACTGGCCAGCCTTCGGAGATGGATGGCCATCTGAGGGTTCCCTTGATTTGTAGACTGCCTTCAGAGTCAGAAGTGTTGTTTATGTGAATCCTGGTCACCCTGATCAGGCCCCATACATAAATGTTTGGATAGACATTGTGTCTGATGCTCCTAAGTATCTGAAAGATTGTCAGAGTAACTCAGACTCTCTGGTGACTGGCTCTCATAGTCCTTCTAGCGGTGCCAAAGAGCTCTCCAGCACCTCAGAAATCACTTGAGCTTTTCTACAGGCACTCCAGAGGATCTGGAGATCCTCAACCCCCCTCCTTATTACTCTCCTGGTAATCCCTTTAGGTCTCCTGATTCTCGGGAGGCAGCCCCTCTTCAGAGCCCACTGCACACTCGGATGGGGGCTGTCTACTACCCTCCACAAGATTCTGACCCCATCCTTGATTCGTTGCAACCTGCAGCCATCCTGGCACCTCTCAGACAGATAGCCCACCTTGGGGGGACACCCAGACCCTTTCATGGTGTATGTCCCCTTTTCAACTAGTGACCTGTACAACTGGAAACTGCAAACTCCGTCCTTCTCAGAAAAAACCAAGGCTTGACCACCCTTTTAGAATCCATCTTTTTCACCCACCAGCCCACGTGGGATGATTGCCAGCAGCTTTTACAGATTTTGTCCCCCAGAGGAGAAGGAACGTATTCTAAGGAAGCTGCTAGAAGGGTCTTAGACCCCATGGACGCCTACCACTGACCCCGCACGGTACAACTTGTATTTCCCAGCACCCGACCCAACTGGAACCCCAACACAGATCAAGGTAAGGAGGCTCTCCAAAGGTATCGCCAGTATGCTCCAGGGCCTCCGGGCAGCGGCTCACCAACCAGTCAATTTATCCAGGGTAAGTGAGGTTACTCAGACTAAAGATGAGTCACCTGCAGCTTTTTTAGAGAGGTTACTAGAATCTTATAGATTATATACTCCTATTGACCCGGAGGACCCAAATAATCGGTGAGCCATTAATCTAGCCTTTGTCAGTCAGTCGGCCCCAGATATCAGAAAGAAATTAAAAACTAGAAGGGTTTGAGGGAGAGAATTTATCTAAGCTTCTCGAGATTGCCCAGAAGGTATGCAACAACAGGGAAGATGTCCAGAAGGTTATGTTCGTTGGACAAGGTAAGTTACAGGGCCTGCCTGGCCGGGACCAGAGCCAAGGGCCAAGCCAACGCCCCAAGAGAAAGGCAGACTGGGGTTGGAGGTACTTAGAGAAGGACCAATGTGCATACTGTAAGAAAAAAAGACATTGGAAGAGCATGTGCCCCAAAAGGGGCCAGGGCCCAGGAAAGAAGGCCCCACTTATTATGTTGGAGGATGCAGAATGAGGAGGTCAGGGCTCCTACATTATGAGCTCCCAGGAGCCCGGGGTAACATTGCAAGTCGGGGGCCAACCTGTAAACTTTTTAGTGGATACAGGGGCTACTTACTCAGTTTTGCAGAGTACCCAAGGCCCTCTATCTAAAGAAAGACTTTAATACAAGGAGCCACAGGACAAGGGAAATCTTACCCTTGGACCCAGGCCAGAATTACCGACCTAGGAAAAGGGACCATCACTCATTCGTTCCTGGTTATGCCTAAATGCCCGTACCCCTTGTTGGGAAGAGACTTCCTACAAAAAATACGGGCCACCATCTCTTTTAAGGAAGGGCACACTGAACTGACTCTGGGGGTCATTCCATCTGCAATAATGCTCACTTGCCCCCTCTCTGAAGAATACCTTTTATTGGAGGAGCCTGTTTTCAATCCTTCCCTAATGCATCACTGTTAAAGGAACTACAGTGCAGGATCCCTCGGGTGTGAGCTGAGACTAACCCACCCGGATTGGCAGCTCATCAGCCTCCTATTGTTGTGACCCTACTGAGTTCTGCTGAGCCCATCAGAGTAAGGCAGTATCCCGTCAGTCAGAAGGCTAGGTCTGTGATAGCAGTGCATATTCGGAGGCTCCTGAACGAAGGGATCTTGGTCCCTTGCCATTCGCCTTGGAACACTCCACTGCTTCCAGTTCAGAAACCAGGTACCCAAGACTACAGGTCAGTACAGGACCTCAGAGAAGTAAACCAGCATGTTGAGACCATACACCCCACTGTTCCCAACCCGTACACCCTCCTGAGCCAACTGCCCCCAGCCACCAGGTGTACACCGTCCTTGATTTAAAGGATGCTTTCTTCACTCTCCCTCTAGCAAAGGTGAGTCAACCAATATTTGCATTTGAATGGGAGGACCCTGCCCTTTGACTTGGGCTAGACTGCCCCAGGGATTTAAGAACTCCCCCACATTGTTCCATGAGGCCCTGAGTTGGGACCTCCTTGACTTTCGTCAGAGACATCCAGAGACTGTTCTTCGACAATACGTGGATGATTTACTCAGCCACTATAACAGATGTAGAATGTAAGCGGGCTACTAAAGATTTATTACAAGAATTAGAGGCTAAGGGATTCTGGGTGTCTGCTAAGAAAGCTCAACTCTGCACCTCCCAGGCAATGTATTTAGGGTATAAGCTGCAAGGGGGCCACCAGACTCTGTCATCAAGCAGAATTGAGGCCATTTTAAAAAGAGCCCAACCCACAAGTAAGCGGCAGATCCAAGAGTTTCTTGGAGCCCTAGGCTACTGTAGGCTCTGGATTCCAGGGTTTACAGAGTTAGCCAAGCCCCTGTATACTGTATACCACCAGCACTGGGGGAAAGTCTGAGGACTTGAGCTAGGGAAAAGAGGAAAAAGAGGCTTTAAAGCCCTAAAAACAGCCTTGACTATAGCCTCTGCTTTGGCTCTACTTTAGACAAGCTGTTCCAGCTCTTTGTGACAGAGACTAGAGGTATAGCGAAGGGGGTCCTCACCCAGACTCTAGGACCATGGAAGAGAACTATTGCTTACCTCTCCAAAAGACTGGACTGTGTTGCAGCAGTGTGAACTAATTGCTTGCGAGCCATTGCGGCCACAGCCATCCTCACCAAAGAAGCACTGAAGTTGACCTTAGGACAGACTATCCAGATTATAGCCCCCCATGCAGTGGAAACCATGCTCCACGGCCCCCTGATCATTGGATTTCAAATGCACGGATCACTCAATACCAGGTTCTTCTCCTTAACCCCCACAAGTACAATTCCTGAAAACTTCTGCTCTCAACCCAACCACCCTTTTGCCTGATGATGACCCTCAACAGCCATTACATTATTGTCTCGAGTTTTTGGATAACATCACCTGCCTCAGACCAGACCTGACTGACTGACATCCCATGGCCACAACCAGATGCCACACTGTACACTGATGGAAGCAGCTTCATCGCAGAGGGAGTCAGGTATGCTGGGGTGGCAGTAGTTACCAGAGAGACTGTCATCTGGGCTCAGGCCCTGAGCCATGGAACATCAGCTCAGCGAGCCGAATTCATTGCTGTGACCCAAGCGCTCCGATGGGGTAAGGAGAAGACAGTTAACATCTATACAGACAGCAGGTATACCTTTCCTGTCATCCTCACCACTCCCACCACAGTCAAGGTTGCTGGGAGACACCACTGGATTCATCACACCCACATCAAGGCTGCTCATCCACCACCAGAGACTGAGAGATGGCATGTCAGCCCAACAGGAGACCCCCTCAAGAAAAGACTCTCGCAGGTTTAATTATAATTGGATTAATTGTTATTAAAAATGTAAGAGGGAATCCTCATCAACCTTTGCAGGCCAAATGGGAGTTCATCAGATCAGAAACAGGGGCTCTCATCTTGGTTAATCAGACTATGTATCAGCCTACATTCCATGTAGATCTATGTGACATATTAGGAAAAGGGTTTAATACTATATCCAAGGATTTACCTAGAGGTCCAGGAGCTAGTTTTTTGACTGACCCTTCGTATGATTGTGGATATCCAGAAAACGAAAGTACAATTATACATGTGCCCTAGAGAGGAAAAAAACACTTACAATCAGCCTAATCCACATTATTGTGCCAATTAGGATTGTGAGACCATAGCCCCCTGGAAAAATATTGACCCTTTCCTGACCTTACACGTCCTAGTCAATCCTCTTGTATCACCTAAGGAAAATGTAATCCTGTTATTCTCACTGTAAAACAATGGACTGATCCATCCTGGCTTACAGGGAAAACATGGGGTCTAAGGTCATATGTTTCTGGAGAGGATCCAGGGTTACTCATAACAATCCAGTAGAAACCAGTTAGGACCCCCATACACCTGATTGGTCCAAACTCATTTCTGTATCCAAGCCCACACAAGCCAAGACCTAAGCAAAGGTTATGACCCTTGCTCCAAGCCAAGGGCCTACCCATCATGTCCCTAGGATAAGAATAACTCCTAATACTCCACAAGAAACTATGTTGAAAATGTTAATAGCTGTGTACAAGTTTGTTGATACTAGTAATCCAAATATCATAGATGATTGTTGGTTTTGCCTTAATCCGGCACCCCCATATTATGTAGGACTAGGAGCTGTTGCTGTTTTGGGAATAATTAAAGCACTATAAGAAACCTGTCTGCTCCTAATAATACTGTATGTCCCTGGAAAAACCACCCAAAGCTGACTCTTGGAGATCTCCAGGGACAAGGAATTTGTTTGTATACACACCTCTTCTTATCATATTAATAAGTCTACTTATAGAGAAAATTGTAATATGACTATACAGGTGAATTCAACATCTAACAACTACTTAGCTGCTCCTAAGGGAACTTGGTTTGCTTGTAATACTGGATCAACCCCTTGCATCAACCTTAATTACTGGAGAAAAAAATGCTGGATTTTGTGTCCTAGTTCATGTCATTCCTCAGGTCTATTTTTACTCTGGTGGGGGGGGGTTGGCGAGAACACTTCCAATATCTAGGGGCCAGAGTAAAAAGGACTCCTATTTTAGTTCTCCTTCTAGTAGGAATAGGCATAGCAGGATCTACTGCAGTAGGAACGGCAGCCCTCAGTACTGGAAATTCCAACTAGAACGCCTTAAGCCAACAAATAAAAGAAGACTTACTGACTCTTGAAAAATCTGTCAATCACCTTGAGACTTCTCTTAACTCTTTGGCTGAAGTAGTCCTGCAGAACAGAAGAGGACTAGACCTTCTGTTCCTAAAACAAGGAGGTCTTTGCATAGCACTAGGTGATGTTTGGGGCGATCAAATTTAAGACCCACGGAGCCAATTGAGATGAACTGTGAGCCTCCATTAGCCGGTCTGCGACTGACTCTCCCCACTAGAGAGTCAGCCCGAGCTTTCAGAGGAGGTCGCTTATAAAGCCTACAATTACATTAAACAAGCAAACAGGTTTACAGAAGCAGGAGTTAGCCATTAGCATATCTTTGCACAGGATAACTATACCCTTAACATTAGCATATCTTTGCACATAATATCTCCTAGAACTATACTCTGGTTAAACATTAAACAAGCAAGCAGAAGTTGGCCATTTGAAAATTCCACCCCCCCCCCCCCCCCACTTAACATTCCCCACTGGTTTTCTAGGGGAATTCAAATCATTGATTTCCCAACCTGGAGTGGTTAGCATAAACAGCAAGTCTTACCTAAAGCTGTATAATGAAAGCAAGATCCATGCTTTATGAACACATTAGTCTTATATGTATGAATTAATATAAAAAATTCTTATTTCATTTTACAGATTCTGAATATATCAAAACAACCAAGAGGTCTTTCAAACAGGATTTTGAAAGACTGGAATGATTCCATTTTTCTGAGTGATCCCAAGATGAATTGTACGAAAAGTTCCCCAAAGGCCAGTGGTCAAGAACAATGCTTTACCACCTGGCCAAACCAGCCAAGCCAGCTAATCGGTGGGCCCATAAGGCACCCCCACCCTTATTTCCTCCTGCACATATTCTGATTACTGCTCCCGGCACCTTCTATACTCGGCCCTACCTTCTGCACTCGGCCCTTTCTGTGCACGGCCCCCTCTATACGCAGCCCCAACTGCACACGACCCCTTGTGCACACAGACCTAACAACCTACCACCCAATCCCTTTAAAGGTCAACCTAACCCCCCAATCAGGTAACGCAAGGCATCTCCCCAAGGCTTGCAGTTTTGCCCTTTAAATTAGGTCCCAGCCCCTCGTTCGGGCCTCCTCTCAACCACTGCTATGTCAGTGAATGAGTGGGGTCCAAACTCGAGTTTGTCAATAAACTCCCTTTTGCGCTTGCATCGGTGTCAGTTTCCTTCTTGGCTCATGGAGTTCCAAACCAGGGCATTACAATTTCAAAAGGTGTGATCTCTACAGTAGGGGGTGCATCGTGCCCTTAACAGGGGGGAGGGAAGGAGGCTTATCCAGATTTTGCCAGTTTCTAATTTGAACGTGGTTAAAGTTTCTTTCAGGGTCTTATTTATCCTCCCTACCTGTCCTGGGCTCTGAGGCTTGTAAATGCAATATAACTTTTAATTAATTTTTAGAACCCTAGCTAAAAGATTGATTGGTCTGGGTGATGAACGCCGGGTCATTGTCGGACCCCAGTGTCATGGGCAGGCCAAATCGAGGCACTATTTCTGAACCTAACTTCTTTGCTACTACCTGAGCTGTCTTCTGTTTGGTGGGGAAGGCTTCAGTCTATCTTGACGAGATGTCAATGAACATAAGTAAATACTTAAATCCAAAAGTTCTAGGACTAATTTTTGGAAAACCTCATTCCCAATGTTCTCCTGGGGCTTGTTCACGAAGTCTTGTCCCTTGTTGTACTCTCTTGGAGGGCCTGGATTCACTTGTGTGCAGATGTGGCACTGGGCCCGATACCTGCTTGGCCATTTGTTGCAACCCTGGAATGTAGTAGTCTCTTATAACAGTTTAATTAACTTGGTTCCTCCCAAGTGTGTGCTCTGGTGAACCTGGGTTATAAGGTCTCGGCTCAAGGCCTCAGGTACTACAATGTGGCCGTCCGGGAGCCTAACCTACCCAGCAGATTCCTCTTTTCCTCTCAGGTTGTTGCATAGTTTAACTTCCCCTAGAGTGTAGGTAGGGGTGTCCGTTAGCAGTCTGGGTGGTAGGGCTGGCAGAATGTCAATTGCCCCACTGGTTTTCTGGCAGCCTCCTTTGCTATCTGTATAAGTGTTCACAGTCTTGTTTTCACCCCACCGCAGAGCTTGAGTCACTGCTTTAGTTTAGCCCACTGAGCTGAAGTTCTATAGCGAGACGTTCACCCCACCCTAGACTCAGCCAATCAGAGCAAAAGTAACTCTCCAAATTCCCCACCTTGTTCCTTGGCGCCATCACCCAGCCAATCCCACTAAAGGTCAAGCTTGTTGTACCAATCCTGTAACGCCAAGACATTGCTCCCCGTGCTTACGTTTTTTCCCTTCAAATACCCCTAGAGCCCCATGTTCAGGACCACCTCCTATTCACTGCTGCGTTGGTGTGCGGAGTGCGGTCCGGACTTGAGTCTGAAATAAAATCCCTCTTGCTCTTGCATCGGTGTTGGCTTCTTGGTGGTTCGTGGAGATATGAGTCGGGGCATAATGCAGTATTGAGACTGGACATCACTTGTAAAATTCTTAATCCTTTAGAAGGAAATGAAATGGAACATCTCTGGCCGAGTTAATTTTTTTAGTAAACCTAGTTTTCTTCTCTCTTTTCTTTGGGAAAAAAAAGGCCCTCTCCCTCAAATCCTGATAATTGCCCTGTAGACTCAGATCCTCTGGCTATTGATAAGGGTCATCAGCCCATTGTTAGCAGAAATGGTGTTAAGTCAGACAGGGTCCTTAGAGTCTGAGGGGGGAAGGGGACTTTAGACCAAAGGTCTTTTTCACTCTTTAAGAAATATATTAACGAAGCCTGTTTCCCTTTACTCACTTAATAGGCAAATCAATAATAGAAGCTAATAGATATATTGTTAAGGGTGGAAAATTTTCAAATGGCCAACTTCTGCTTCTGTAATCTGCTTGTTTAATGTTAAACAGGGGTGGTTCTATGAAATGTCTTGTGCAAAGATATGCTAATGGCCAACTTCTGCTTCTGTGAATCGGCTTGCTTGTTTGATGTGGTTTTAGGCTTTATAAGCTGCCTCCTCTGGAAGCTCTGTGCTGATTCTCTGACCCTGCTTAGAGGAGAGTCAGTTGCCAGCAGGCTAATAAAGGCTCACAATTCATCTCAATTGGCTTCCTGGGTCTTAGATTTGATCGCACCACAACTATATGATTTAAATAATACGTTTATACTTTTCCTTGTCTAGGGACTGAGGTGGCACTTCAGCAGGAAACCCAAGACCCCACCCTGTCTAAGGCAAAAAGGGAAAAAAGCTCCATGAAATCCCTGTAGGCAGGGACTACAGCCAATCTCAGCAAGAAGGAGATACAAAAGAAGAGACCTCCCATCCCGCAACACCCACACTAATAAGGGGGTTCGTGACTCTTAGAAAAGAGTTAGGCAGTAAAGTTAGGGGGTTTCCAGGTCTGCCTGCAAAGACACTAGGTCATCCTATCCTAGAAAGAGTCCTCCCTAATCCGCTTGCAATTAAGCAAGCCAAAAGGCGTTTGTTGTTGTTGTTGTTGTTGCTGTTGTTGTTTTATGCACACAAAGAAACCAGTAGGCAGAGAATTAGGTACCAGTTTAAGCCAGTCACTTGCACCTGCGCAATGAAGACCCTAACTCACCCGTTTCATTATACCATCTTTATAATATGATGCATATACCCGGAAGTCCATTAATTTCATTATAACAGACCGAATTCTGGGAACAAACATGCCCAGAAAGCAAAATGATGAATCACTGAGCCCTGTCAATAAGATTGACAATCAAGGAAGCCCACTCCTCTAAGAAAAGTTACTACTCACAACAAAAAAAGGGATAAAACCCCAAAGGCTTTGTTACCAGGCCTTTTGAGCCACGCTTCTCTTGCTCAGGCCTGCTTCCACGTATGGAGGTGTACTTTCCCCTCTAACAAAACTTTTCTTTTCCACGGTGTCTTACTCAAATTTTTGTTCAAGGCATCAAAACCCGGACCATGTGTCGGGAGAGGATCCCCATTCTCCGGTAACAGTATGATGAAATTTTTATAAGTAATCTAGACATAATTATTAAGCGCAAGTAAATTCAATAAATGTAATTAGGACAAAAGGTTTTAGGTAAACTTTTCAAATTAGTTCCCTAGACCTTTTCGATAACCTGAAACCATGAACTTTCGGTAAGTTAAGTTAAATGATGAAAACTTATTAAATATACAGGTCATTTATAAATAAAAAGACAAACATTAATTATTAAATGTAAGTTTATATTTTGGCTTCCTATTGCGGAAAAACTAAAGATAAATTTGCTCTATTCATAAATATGTTTTAACGCCACACTGAGAATTTTTTTATAAAATAGCACATTTCTAGAAACTATAAAAAGAATTTATGAATTTGCCAAGCCACAGAATATATAAAACACAGTTCATAATTGTTTACTTCTTAGTTTTTACTGGAAATTCTGGCTTTTAAAAGTTAAAAATTCTAATACATGTAATCAAAGCTACTGTTACTGAACTTCAGTGGTTCTTTTCCCCTGCACGCATCAAATAGCCAGAAAAGACTTGAATGGGAGTTTGCAGCAAAGAAAGTAGAGGTTTACTTAAGGAAATGGCACCAAGCCCAGAGACACAGGTGAGCTAGCACTCAAAGACCTGGCTCCCGGATGGCTTCTAGTGAATAGGTTATAGAGGGGAAAACACATCAGTCATGGTACCTAATGGAGTTGAGGTCATGGGCTCTCCTGATTGGTCAGGGCTGAGGTAGGGGCAGTTGATCATTGCATCAGGTCATGAAGTCAGTCATGGTATCAGTCTGTCTGGGTCATTCTGCCTTCATGTGTGTGGACCTGCAAAGATGTTATCTTTAGTTTGATAGAAACTCTGTTTCTCTGGTCAAGTGACCTGAGGCTTTGTTTCTAAGATGTTAGATGCTGACCTAAAGGCTTAATGATTAAGGAGTGGTGTGCAGTGTGCAGAAGAATAAGGAAAGAAAAGAAACTAAGGAGCCTAGGGCCAGTTTGAATTGAGGAGAAAAAGAGAAAGAGTCATTTTAAAGAAGTGAAGATTTGTATCATTACACTATTGGGAATAATAAAAG
>PUFA01000822.1:0-80637 GCA_003508835.1 Eonycteris spelaea
CATCTGGTCCAGGACTTTGGGGAGGTCTTTGATTACTGATTTTGTTTCATTGGTGGTAATCTATGGGTTCGGATTTTATGTTTCTTCTTGACTCAGTCTTGGGAGGTTGTATGTTTTCTAGGAATGTGTCCATTTCTTCCAGATTGTCCAATTTGTTGGCATATAATTGCTCATAGTATTTTCTTATGATCCACTGTGTTTCTGTGAAGTCCGTGGTTATTTCTCCTCTTTTATTTCTGATTTTTTTATTTAAGTGCTCTCTCTTTTTGCCTTGATGAGTCTGGCTAAGGTCTGTCAATTTTGTTAATGAGCTCTTGGTTTCATTAATCTTTTGTATTATTTTTCTAGACTCTATTTCATCTATTTCTGCCCTGATCTTTATTATTTCCTTCCTTCTAATAGCTTTAGGCTTTGTTTATTGTTCTTTTTCTAGTTCTTTTAACTGTATGGCTAGATTGTTTATTTGAGCTTTTTCTTGTTTCTTGAGGCAGGCTTGTATTGCTATGAATTTCCCTCTTAGGAATATTATCACTGTGTTCCATAGATTTTAAGTCATGTTTTCATTTTCATTTGTTTCTAGGTATCTTTTGATTATTTTCCTTGATCTCATTAATAACCTATTCACTGTTTAGTAGCATGTTATTTAGCCTCCATATATTTGTGTAATTTCCAGTTTTTTTCTTGTAGTTGATATCTAGTTTCATACCATTGTGATCACAGAAAACAGTTGATATGATTTCAATCTTCTCAAATTTACTGAGAATTGATTTGTGTCCTAACATGTGTTCTATCCTTGAAAATTTTCCATATGCGAGGTCTCAGCCCCTTGTCGTGTCCGTTAAAGTCTTCTGGAAGTCCCTAGTGGGTATCTCCCTTGTGATAATGAACAAGTCCTCCTTTCCATGTGCTGCTGCTGCTCTGCTGCACGTAAGCTAAGTGTTCTGTTCTTACTATCACCCATTAAGGCTCTGCTCTTTTTTGGGTGTTTCCAATACTCCACTGAACTGTAATATCTATCCCCAACCTTGTTGTTCTTCCTCTGGACACTGACAACAAAGCACAGGAGCATTCATGGTACCAGAGTACCTGGATAATTTGTCCTAAAGTAAGAGAATGCACCTCTCTCATTTTTTTTTTTGGAAAAGGTCCTCAAGCAGGACTACTGATAACCTTACATTTTTAAAAATATATTTTTAAAATTTTATTTCAGAGTAATTTTTAGATTTACATAAAAGTTGAAAGAAAAAATAGTACAGGGTTCCCATATATGTTACAGCCAGTTTCTTCTGTTGTTAATATCTTACATTATTATGGTATATTTACCACAATTAATGAATTAATATCAATGCATTATTATTAAGTAAAGTCCATACTTTATTTGGATTTCCTCTGTTTTCCCTAATGTCTTTTTTCTGTTCAAGGATTTTGTCTAGACCACCATATTACATTTAATAGTCATATATCTTTGGGTTCATCTTGACTGTAACAGTTCCTAAGTCTTTTCTTGTTTTTGATGACCTTGACAGTTTTGAGGAGCACTAGTCAAAAATTTTGTAGGATGTCCTTCAACTGAGGTATGTATAATGTTTCTCTCATGGTTAGACTTGGGTTATAGGTTTTTTTTGGAAGACCACAGAGATAAAGTGCCATACTCATCATATTATGAAAAATACTTACTTTTTTATGTGACTTATCACAGTTAATGTTGAATTTAATCATCTGGCTGAGGTACTGTTTATCAGGTTCCTCCAGTGTAAACTTATTCTCTTTAAAACACAACACACACACACACACACACACACACACACACACACACACCATTCTATACTGCACTGTTTGGAATGAATCACTATGCACAGCTAATTTTAAGGAGTGGGGAGTGTCTTGACCATAGAGTATCTACATATATTATATTTAGAATTTTCTGCACAGGAGATTTGCCTCTTCTCCCCAATTTGTTTATTTATTCTATCATTTATATCAGTGTGGACTTATGGATATTTATTTTAAAACTGTGGGTTATAAACTAGTATAGTTAATCCTCATTCATATACTATATATTTTAAATTTTCTACTCCCTAGAATTTTTTTTTTAACTCCTAAGACAGTACTCGTGGTGCTTTCATGTTCATTTGCAGACATGTGCAGAGACACAAAAAAGTTGAGTACCCAAAATGCACATTCCCAGCTAAGGTCAAAGAAAGCAATACTCTGCCTTCTAATTTTATCTCTCACACTGTAAACAAGTATCCTTTTTATGGTCTATTGGGTCAACTTTTCCCCATTTTTATGTTTTTTTAGTGATGAATTAACTCTTTAAAATGGCCCCAAACTTAATGCTGGAGTACTGCCTAGTGTTCCTGAGCATAGAAAGGCTGTGATAGAAAAAATGCATATGGTAGATAAACTTCGTTCAGGCACGAATTACAGTGTTCTTGGTCACAAACTCAATATTAATGACTCCACAGTCTATATTAGATAAATTGTCTTTAAACAGAAACTGCATAAACAAGCTTATTTATTGATCATTAAAGAGAATGTTGTAACCAGAGGCTTTCAGGAACCTAATCTCGTATTTCCCCCTGTGAGCAATGATTCAGTATTCACTAATTCAGTGTTCATGGGACTTTCTAGTATACATGCATAGTATCAAAATTTGTAACCCATACCTCAATGGTAAGCAACTTTCTCAGAGTATGGTGTTTATGTATAGTTCTTTTTCTCTTTAGTCTTATAGTCTCCGCTCACTCTCCAAAGTTACTTAGCTCACACATTTTCTTCCTTTCCAGCTTTTAGTAATACTCTTTTATGTCCTTGTTCCATTCTTTCATATTCAGAAATAATATAGGATTGGGCTTTGGAAAGAAATCCAAGTGGCAGATACCCCACTGTACTCATGTTCTCTGATGACTAAGCTGTTTTAATCCCCTTGCACTCCACCCTTGATCAAGGTCAAGGTAACTAATGGCCTCTTATACCACAGTTCTCCAAGAGCTTCGTAAGCTTGCAGAAATAACTTTCTTTAGGGCTGTTTAAAGATTGTACCAGATGTACCTATCTGAGGCTTAATCAGATATAGTCTGTAACCCTTGCTCTACATGCTTTATCTTATTTAATTTCACTTAATAGTCATGCAAATATTCCTAAAATTTATCAAGTGCTTATTATTGTTATGCATTTTTCTGAGTGTTGACTTAGAGGTGCTGACTTTTTTAGGTTTCAAAATCCTATGAAGTAAGGTCTGTTAATATTCTGCCATTTTACAGATGGGAAACAGGCTCAGAAAGATCGAGTAACTTGCTCAAGTTCATATATTTCAAAAGCTATGCTCTTTCTACTAAAAACACTACCTCAAATTACATAGAACCTAGAGCTGAATCTCAGATGTTTTAAAAAGTAAAATTAAAAAAAAATTGACTTCATGTGTCTTCTAATTTTCTTTTTTAAAGAACTTTTTGGGAAGAGTAGCCATTGTTGAAGATGGGGGAACATAAGAAAATCTAGATCCCAATGCATTGCATCTCTTGTATAAATTGTCATACATCTTACTAAATAGTTTTTGGTGTGCCTAGGCACTACGTTCAAGGTGATTGAGCAAAAAATCTACGAAAAGAGGTAATGTTGCTGCAGATGACCAGAAAGATTTTCTTAATTTTGTTCCCTCCCATCCTTAGCTGTTTTTGAGATGCCAACATATTTCAATTCAATAAACATGTATTGAGCACTTCTTTTGTGCAGGCATTGTGCTAAGCACTAGTGGAAAATAGAGAAATAAAGATACTTCCAAACTCAAGGAACAATGTATATCTAAAGTAAAATTTCAATTAATATGGAAGGGGGTAAAATTATCTGATTTATTACAAGCCCACCCTACTCATTTTGAGGATTTCATATTTTCTGTTATGTTTAATTCATCTTAATATTAGAATGACTCTCTTGTGAGTACCAGTGATCTCGACCTCTCAAGAATATTCTGAGACTTAGAGAGAGGCTAGCCTGGGTTTCCAAAGTAGCTGTGGATAACCTACATTGTAGAGCATTGCAAACAGTCTCTGGGCTCTGTAGCAAGTCAGTGCTCCCAGCTGAATAGACAGCCAGATATGGTGTTTGCTTGGTGTATGCTTAACATTCGTTGAGATATGGGCTAAGTTTTGCCTATTTCCTTTTCATTCCAGACCTCTCACCCCTCTTTCAGGTTGTAATTTCCTGCTTTACTTGTCATTGCTTTTTTCTCCCCAGTCTAATTAGTAGATTGGTGGGAGGTAGCCTCTTGAAGGGAAAGCTTTTCTTCTGTGTACCCATTATTTGCAGCAATCAGTCATTTGGGCTTTAATTGGCTTTACAGGGCCCCTCAGTGCTTTGTCTTCTATGCATCAGGAAGTTAATTACTTAATAACCCAATGGGAGTCTTTCAAAAATGCAGCATTAGCTCTTCTCTTTTTTAGAGCTAAATTTAAGTTAGTCACTGTGAGAATCAACCTATGATAGACCTGTGAAGCTGGAGAAGTTTTTGTTGAGTGTTCCAAATTTAGTTCTCTTTCATAGTATGGTTTCTCATAGTCCCCCCGCCACCCCCGCCACAGATCTTCCCTGGGCTTTCCCTTTTCATGCCTGATCCCATGCTTTGATCTTTTTTTTTTTTTTTTTTTTTTTTTTTTTTTAGTGACGCCTTCTAACAGAATATATGCTCTGTATTACACTGCTAGGAGATACTATTCACTACTTATCTGGTAAAGCAATTAGCAGCCAACATTTACAATGTAAGGCAACCCTTACAGGCATTTTGCTAAATACTTTATACAAATTCATAATAATCCTACTGACAACCATGTGAAGTTGATTGTTCTTATTACACTCATTATACATGTGAAGAAATCAAAGCCCAAAGAGGTAAATTTTCTAGCTAGCACAAGGGTAGCTGGGATTTGATCCAAGTTGTCTGACACTGGAGCTAATGGTCTACAAATCAGCAAGCTGAAATGCCAAGTGTGTTTTACTAATGACTGATAATTACCTAGTTACTGAGGCAAGTTTCATACTTTCTTAACATTTTTCAGAGTTCCCATAGATTTATTGAGTACCCACTATGAGCTAAATGATATTTTCATCTAACAGGGACATATAATTTATTAATTCTTACGAACAATTGATGTAGACATCATGAAAGGATTAAGGACAATTAATACTAAATTGCATAGTACTGATTGTAAATACACTGGTATTTTAGGATGTGGAATTGTGTTAAGGTTGCATAGGTAGAGACGAAGGATGGGAAAGACAGGGAAGAATAACATAGCAAGGGATAGAACTGCAAAGAAGATGAGAAGGGAGCAAAAAGATGTACTTGGCTAACATAGTTTCTATGTAACTAGGATTAAAACTTCAAACCTATAGCCACAGCTCTTTCTGCCACATCTGCCAAGAAATACCTCTAGCAGGGAAGACACATTATTTTATAACAGCTAACATTTATTGAGTGCAAGGTTCTACAATATTTATAAGAATTATTTCATTTAATCCTTAAAACAAGTTAAGGAACTGGAACTTTTAATCTCCCACTTTTAGATAAGGAAAGGTCAGGGATGCTAAGAAACTTTCTCAAGATCACATAGCTAGGAAGAATCAGAGCTGGAAGGTGAACCTAGATAGTCTGGCTCCAGAAAATGTGATCTTAACTATAAAGTTATATTTCTTCTGTTTAGTCAGTACTACTTTGGCTAGGCTTATACCGTTTGTAAGCTACTCGCCTGATTTGTTAAGCCAGACTTACATTCAAAAGAAATACTTCACTTTTCTTTTATGTCTATTTCCTAGACCAGGAGCAGACCAAGTAGCCTCTGTCATTCTTTTTTTTTTTTTTCTGGGGCCCAACCTTGGCTTTGGTCCTCAATGTCATCACCACTCTTGCAAAATATAACACAGAAAAACAAAAACAATAAAATAGGGTCCTTCCTTCTAAAAGCTAGTGCAGAGCTGGTTTTAATTGTCCTTGCTAGGCTTCTTTACCTTAGATTCAACCATTATCCTATTGTCCTTTGTCGGAGCCATTTTGAGACACTGAAGAAGTCACGAGCCATAAAGCAGTTGCTGAGACTGCTTAAACAATGGTTCAAGGAAGCAGGGATTTGAGTTAAACATTACTGACCCTGAAGGAGAGGTTGCCTCCTAAAGTAATCCTTATAAGATAGTGGAATGTTTTACAAATAGCTAGGATGTTTGACCCTGAGGGAAGGATGTATAGGAACTTATGTAAATGTCAGCATTCCTATGGTAATGTACTCTGTGCCTTGCTATTGTGTTCGAAAAGAAATATAAGGGCTATGCTAAATAAACTCAGGCTGCAGCATTGACTGTATGCCCTCCCGAAGCGCTTTCCTGTCTTCTTCTTTTTTCCTTAGGCTTCACCCCCTCTTTTAGGTGCTGTTCGACTTTAGCCGGCTGGCTCCGGCAAGTGGCGCCCGAACAGGGACCTGAATTTGGGACGGAACGTTGACGAACGTTGAGGTGAAGACCGCCACCGCAGGAGAAAGGGGGGCCCCCCGAGTTTAAAGCCGAGTAATCGGCAGAGGTGAGTGCGGTGGAACAGTCCGGGAGTAAGAAAGACACCGCGTGAAGTGAGCGCTCAGAAAAGTAAGGGTTGCGGTGTTTGTAAATAGATAGAGAGGAAAGTCGACTTAAATAAAGAAAAATGGGAAATGGAAACGGCCGCATGCTTTTTGTACATATGCTTAAGAATATGCTCCGGGCTAGAGGAGCTAAGGTAGGGCATCAACAATTGTGTAATTTTTTAGAGTTTGTAAAGAAAGTTTGTCCTTGGTTTCCTGAGGAGGGAACAGTGTAATATAGGAACATGGAAAAAGGTGAGAGAAAAACTACAAGATTATTATGATGTCCACGCACCTGGCAAGGTACCTGTAGATACTTTTAGCTTGTGGACTTTAATTAGAGATAGTTTAGATCCCAGGCATGAGAGGGATAAGGCTTGGGAAAGCCAGAAAGGGGAAGAAAACGGGACAATATAGGAGATGTCCCCCATTTGAAAAGGAGAATGAGACTAGACCTACTGCCCTGCCCGAAGAGGGAGCGGGAAACCTTTTGATCTGATGCTAACTAAAGATAGAGAGGAGCCTTTGAGCCCCAGAGATGCAAAAGAGTTGGAGGAAGAAGCCACACATTCCATAACAATGGAGGCTATTTCCCATTTATCAAGGCTGTTGCTCTGATCATAAATCTAAGGAATTAGAGAAAGTTGTTCAGGGTTTGCAAACTGCTGTGCATCTACTTAGAACTCTTAATACAGAATGTGTTAGTATTTACAACTTTGATAAATTCTCTAGAAATTAAGGCTACTAAGAGTTATGAATTCTAGTATAAGTAAATGATTTACTAGGAATAATGCAAGTAAAAAAAAATTCTGTATGCAAAGTATGTGTTTTGAGATATAAAGGATGTGTTTTTTAAGAAAAGGAGAGTAATTTTATCCTAAAATAGTTTCAGGTTATTTAAAGGTCGTTTGAGGCACAAAAGAAGGTATAAAGTATGGAGATTTGTTTTGAAGGGAATTGAAGGAAAGGTGTTTGTCTTAAAGTTGGTTTTTCTGAGTGAATGAGAAGAGGCAAACTGAAGGAAGGAGAAAAGTAGTAGAAGGTTTGTGAGGAGAAATCCTGAGAGGAAAATAAAGGACAAGAACATGAGTGAACATATGAAGTTGTAAAAGAGAAAGAGAAAATCTTGTTTTATACAGTCATAATTTATTGTGCTTTATAGTCTTTATTATGTCTTTGATTATTTTTAAAACAAATTTTTTCATTTGGAAAAACTGCTCTGGAAAAATATAGGCTCGAGATAGCTCCTGAGAATATACAAGATTCTGTTCAATTTTGAGGATATAAAATTTTGCAACAGAAATTACTCCTCAAAAAATAGAAATTAGGCGAGAAGCTCTCAATACTGTTAATAATTTTCAAAAATTATTGAGAGATATTAATTGGCTCTGTCCTTCCTTTATCCTCACATGTGCTTTAACTAATTTGTTCTCTATTTTAGAAGGGCCCACTGCATTGGATAGTCATTGGAAACTAACACCGCTGGTGGAAAAGGAATTTTAAATACTGTATTTTTGAAAGACACTCTTGTAGTCACAAACTTGCATTGCTCAGGTTTCATTATTGTGTGGTAAAGGGTCTTTCTCTAACTTGAAATTTAAAAACTTTTTATGATTTTCTTTTTCTTTATTGGTTAATTAGTCTAAAACTTAGGACATTTTAGCATGGAGTCAACAGTGAAGATAACTTGATTTTGTATTGGAAATGAGAAAAGTAATGACTAAATTACAAATTTCAGTGCTTTTAAAGGTACCTTTCTGTTCCTGTTTCTGTTGACCGGTCACCAGGGGTCCGTGGAGAGACTGGACGCAGTCATATCTCCCGGACCATGGCCAGGCAGCGGGACGCCGCCTCCTGTGCCCTGTTGTCAAAGTCTGTTTATTGTCTTTAGTCTTGTCTAAGTGGTAGGTGGCAAATTTCTCTAGGCCCACCTACACCTCAGTAATTGTCCTTGTCTGAGTGTCTGTTTTGTGGTTTTCTGCGCAAGCGTTAGAGGGGAAAAAACCAGAGTTCACAGAAGACACCCTTGGGGTGTCTCCTGCAACATTTCTAAGAAGGATAAGCTTATAAAACAAAAAGGGGGAATATGGTATACCCCGAGACAAAGGCTTAATAGAGCATTATATACTTTTTAAATTTTTTAAATAAGATGAACAAGGTAGCACAGCAGCTCATCGGCATTGGGTGAAACAGGCCGGTGAGCCTTTGCAGCAGCCAGTATACTACAAGGATCTAACAGGGGATTGGGTGCCTGCTGAGGTACTGAAATGGGGCCGAGGTTTTGCTTATATCTCTACAGGAACAGAGAAAGCTGCTCCTGATGATGATGCTGATAGGCCATCTTCTGATGTTGAAGGAGAGCTGTATTGGGCCTATGTACCGGATCCACCAATTTTGCATCCGTCCATTTGGGAAGGCCCAGAAATTGTGGTGAGAGTAAATGACACACAGCTGTTAGATCAGCCATCTTTGGGGCGATGAAGTAAATGAACCAGGATTTAATTATACTGGAAGGGAGAAGGATTGCCCATCTGCTTTAGTAAGAAACAAACAAATCCTGGATTGGTCAGGTGGAACCAACGGACACATTGGAGGTTATAGATTGAACACCAGTTGGACAGTGGGACTATGGTGGACTGATGAGGAGTTTCCTCAAACTTGTGTGGAAGTTGGGCGCAGCGATGGGAGAGCTGCACCCTGTGGGATGGACTCCTCAGATAGCAGACATGAATGTAACAGCATGTGTTGCTCCACCGCATGTGCTGTTGGTTGGTGAAATTAATATCAACATAGAAGGAGATTTAATGTTACATGTTATAACTGCAATTTAACTAACTGTATTTCTTTTGTTCTGGAAGGAACTACTGTAATGGTTTTTCATCAAACCTTTTTGTGATGATTCATGTTTATGTTACTGGGCCTTGGTATGCTGACCAGGGTCTCCAGGTGTTAGTCTCATACTGTGCAAAATGCTAATAATTTGTCTAAAAATGTTACGATGGCTTTAGGGACCCAGGAAAATATTGATGACAAGTTAGAACAGAAGCTTGATGCATTATATAGTCTAGTTATGTATTTAGGAGATGAAATCCAAGGTCTAAAAGTGAGATCTCATTTGGAATGCCATGCAGCATATCAGTGGATTTGTGTTACCTCAAAAATTTATAATGAAAGTCAACATGGATGGGATCGCGTGCGCTCTCATCTCCAAGGTGTCTGGCATGATGCTAACATGTCCTTAGATTTAATACGACTGCATAGAGAAATTCAGGGACTGCAGGAAGCGGGACCCCTTCAGTTTGATGCAGCTGAAGAGGCCTCAAAATTTTTACAACATCTAAAAAGTTTTTACCATCTTGGTCTCCTTTGGGTCATTTGCTTATTTCGGTTTTAGCCTTGGGCCTTTGTATAACTATAGGCCTATGTCTGCTTCCTCCTTTGATGAAATACTTCTTCAATTCCCTGCTAAAGATTCGAGCAGAGATGCAGGCTCTCAGGCTTGAGCCAGTTATATGTTGCATCTCCCATTTGCAGAGGCTGGTAGTCAAAGACGGGTAAGAATCCTCAGGGCTGGGACCAACCTAAGACAGGGCATGATTGCAAGACTTTCATGTGCCAATGACGGGTAAGGCCCAGACCTGTGGAGGGTCGCCTAAGACAGGCACAGTCTATCTGCACCATAGCTGGGAAAGCTTTGGCATTTTAATAAATAAAAAAGGGGGAGATGTCGGGAGCCATTTTGAGACACTGAAGAAGTCATAGACCATAAAGCAGTTACTGAGACTGCTTAAACAATGGTTCAAGGAAGCAGGGATTTGAGTTAAACATTACTGACCCTGAAGGAGAGGTATGCCTCCTAAAGTAATCCTTATAAGATAGTGGAATGTTTTACAAATAGCTAGGATGTTTGTACCCTGAAGGAAGGATGTATAGGAACTTATGTAAATGTCAGCATTCCTATGGTAATGTACTCTGTGCCTTGCTATTGTGTTCCAAAAGAATAGAAGGGCTATGCTAAATAAACTCGGAGGCAAAGGGCTTTCCTTCTCTTCTTTTTCCTTAGGCTTCACCCCCTCTTTTAGGTGCTGTTCGACTTTAGCGGGCTGGCTGGCTCTGGCAGTCCTTATAAGTGATAAGGGCCTCTCCCATTTAATACTTGAGGAAGAAGATTTAGTTCCAAGAGAGGAGCAGTGGAAACAGTAGTTTTCTTAGTCTATTTACAATATAATTCCTTTACTCCTTCACAAGAAATTATACCTTCTAACATTATGGGTTCTTGTAGGCCATTTTAACTTTCAGCTTTAACAAGAGCTTCTATATTATAGACTTAGAGAAGATGGAAAGAAAGCCTTGAGATCTCCTTTGGCTATAGGGCAAAACCACTACTACTCTACAATTTGTTGCTCTGTTTACCCAAGAGGTTTAACAGTCCATCCTGTGGTAACCCAGAAGTGTTGCATTTTCTTTTAATGAAAAAAACTCAGTGGAGACTTTGAAAATTCTACCTCTTTGTCTCTATGAACCTGCCTTTCAAATCCTTGCCAGCTGGACCCAGTGAGAAGGAAATTTAGGCTTTTAAAACTTTTGTGAATGTCTGTTTCATGTGTGCCCTGTCCCTAAGCTTCTGAAACTGGTCTGTACAGGGTTATTTACATTTATCACAATAGGACAGAAAGTTGCCTTGTATTTTCTAGTTACCATTTTAAATTATACACAGCTGTATTAGAACACCCTCTCCAGAGAGTATTTAACAATATATGCAATGCCCATATTGGCTCTGACCCAGAAAGAAGTCAACACTAAAACCCTCTTCCCGTTATCAAAGGTAACTCTGTTCTCAAAGATAATTTAAAGTTCTAAGAAATTGCAACAAAATCCTCCTCAAATCCTCTCCTTTCCCTTGTTTTCACTGAAATAGATTTTATGTAGTAGGCAGTAGGTGACCATTATAAGTTTTTAAGCAGCACCAAAAAAGTGGTGTTGCAAAAGGATTCGTATGGCAATAACATGCTATTACTTATATTATCTTAACACAATACTTCTCACACTGTGTTTCAATTGCATTTTTAGTTGTCTTTCTCCTTTAACAGATTGTAAACTCCTTGAAGGACAGTTATTCATCTTTACTTTTAGTGTCTAGTGTTGTACTAGCTGAGTGAAAAGAGACTGGAGGTGGAAAGGCCAAGTAAGGCAAGTAAGGATGTAAGAGCAGGGTTAAGGTAGGGGCTGTTGAAGTAGTCCAAATATATGAGGTGACAAGAGGCTGGATAAGAACAGTATTTGTGAGATACTTTGAAAACAGACATGCCAGGATAATATGGTTAAAGGAATAAAGAACTAAGAGGACATTAAGCTTTCTAAGTTGGAGAATCAGAAAATAGGCAATAATACTGGATTTTAGGGGGACAATAAATAAAATCTCTTTCTTCTCTGGAGCTCAGAAGCAATTGATAAATAAAATGCAATAAATGAATGACTATCAAAATGTGAGCACCTTGTGAATATACAAATTTCCCCATACAATATCTGGTCCACCAGGACAACAATAGTTTTCCCCTTCAGGAACACAGCTTATACTGTAAGATTCCCACTTGGCTTAAACCTTCTCTCAGGGCAAGAATATCTGAAAGAAAACTCCAGAATTGGAGTCAGCCAACTTTTCTGCAAAGTGCCAGATTATAAATATTTTAGGCTTTGCAGTTATATGGTTGGTCTCTACCACAGCTACTTGTTTCTACTGTTGAGATTGGAAAGCAGCCATAGACGATAAGTAGAGAAACAAGTGTGGCTGTATTCCAGTAAAAATTTAGTTACAAAAATAGGTGGTTGGCTGGATTTGGTTCATGGGCTAGAGTTTGCTGATCCTTGGCATGGAAGAAACTGAGTTAATAGTTTCTAAATCAGCCTCACCAGTAAGCTGAATCATGCCGAGAGGAAAAGAGAGTGAGAGTTACAGAGAGGCCATGAGTGTTATCACAGTGAAAGCTTTCTCAGGGAAACCTAAAACTTGAGAAATGCTAGTTCCCTTCTAATAGATACCATTGATAGAATGAAGGTAACTTGGAAGAGAAAGTTTGTTGAAAGATGCTTATCTTTCGAGATGTTGGGTTTGAGGTGACAGGAGAACGTCCAAGTGAAAGTCACCTTGGTAATATAGAGATCCAGCTGTACTGGCTTATGAGAGGTGACAGTATACACTTGTTCTTAACTCTCTGCTTAATGATAGCTTGAAATTGGCTTTGTTGTGATTATTGATAGAACATAAATTGGCAGAAGCTAGAAATCGTGTTTACTAACCTCACCATAAGCTGATTGTTAAGCATTTACCAGCATAACACTGCCTGTAGATGGTATGAAATGTGGATCTGAAATATAGTTGTAGGAAGTACCCAGTGGGGGAGTCATCTGCTGGAAGAGAGAGCTGAAGCTTTTGCAGTACATGAGTCTACTGAGTATGACCGGAAAAGAGCAAATAAATAAGACAAAACATTTGGGGAATATTTACAATTTGGGATTTACAGAATAAGAAGACAACAGAGGCTTGATAGACTGATGAGAGACATAGAAGGAGAATGGGGAAGGGGTGGTATCAGAGTTAAGTGACCATCCTTCATTATCTATGAAGTTAGGCCTCTTGGAAAACATATCAGAAAAAGACCACTTACTACTGGTTAATTACAAAACAAAAAGCCCACATCCTCCTGGATAGGTGAAATGGAGATGGAAAAGAGACTTCAGGGAGTCTCAGAACCTTCCAAATGGACTCTCCTTGATCTTGCATGCTATTTCAGACAGGATCAAGGGAGACAGCATTTGGAGCAGCTAATATAATGCCACAATGTCCAACACTAACAATTTAAAAACCCCAAATTTCACATTATTGCTCTTTAACTCATGAATAATCTAGCTGCTATTGTTGTTTAAAGCATTGGATTACAGTTCTGAGAAACATATCAGAGATGAAATCCCTATAAGCAAACAAAAAAGACTAATTCTATTAACTACTCTCACATACTAGAGATCAGCTAATGCTTATGCTAGACCAAATACCCTGCTTGTTTTAAGGTGAGTCATCCCTGAGTCTAGTAAGGACTTTGCCCTCTTCCTAGGAGATTCTGAAATTCATGAAAATTCCATTGTCTTTGTGTAGTCTAAGTGCCCCAGAATGTTTCTCCTGATTCTAGAGCTAACTTTGATCTTTCTCAAGGCCAAATCCAGGTAAGGCCCCAGATACCCGAAATAAAGCTATTTACTTGCTGATTATGACACTAATCCCAAACCTGAGGACACCAGATGATGCCACATGTGAGGCTCCCAAAACCAATGCCGGTGAGGCCCACCAAAAAACTTTGGTCTCTTAATATAGTACTTTAGTCCCCAAATGCTATTCTTTATGTTTATTCCCTACATTTTCTGGGCCATGTTAGAGATTTGTAAGGCTAATCTAACTCCGTGTCTAGTCTGCTTGTCTTTAACCAATTGAAGGAAAAATGCAAGGAATTAGATATAGATCAATGTTACACCTTTAGTACCTCTCGTTAATGATAACTAAAGTTTATTAATTTATTAATGATTTGCTAGATATTTTATATCATTACTTAATCTTTATGTAAATATTATAAAGTAGATATTGTTTAGCTTTGCGTTCAAGTCTTCAGCTCTTATTTTCTTATTTTTTTTTAAAAAAATTAATTATTTATCATTTATTTTTTATGGTGACATTAGTTAACAAAACCCAATAAGTTTCAGCTGTACACTTTAACAGTAAAGCATATATATGTTCACTTACCATAGTTAGATCTCTTTCTGTCACCACATATTTGACCCTCTTTATCATCTACCTCCTATCCCACTCCTTCCTACCCTCTGATAATCACTAGTCTATTGTCCATGACTATGAGTCTCTATCTTGATTGTTTGTTGTTTTTAGGTTTATAGCCCACATATAAGTGATATCATGTGATGTTCAACTTTTTCTGTCAAAGGGCAGTATTTTATCTCTTCTTATGGCTGAGTAATATTCCATTGTATATATGTACCACAGTTTCTTTATCCAATCATCTATTGTAGAACACTTAGCTTGCTTCCACGTTCTAGCCACTGAAGTGGATATTATTAATATTCTCATTTTATAGAAGAGAAAAGTAAGAGATAGAAATATTACACAATTTATCCAAGGTTATGTGGTGGGTGGCAGAGCCAGGATAAAAATATCAGTGATCTAAGTTCACACATTTCCCATCTTCCTGACTATGTCTAATAACCAAGAATGTCTCTTAAAGGTGAACTAGAGGATATGGTTTAGGAATGAGATAGAATGGGGCTTTTTGCTACCTCAAGTTAAAATTAGCTTTAGGTTTAGAAGCTGAAGAATGGAGGACTTGTTTTGCTATTAAGAGCCCCTACCTATTTGAGCTTACAGAATGGAGATTAGAAGCTGAGAAAGTGCTAGAGAGAAAAGAGGCAGGCCTACATTATCCTTTCAATGGAGTGACTCTAAACCTTCTGGTTAATATTGTCCTATTAATGTTTGCTCTTACAGTGGAGAGGAGCAATTGTGGGATTATAGTACTGCTTCCTCCTAAGCATTGGAACAATAGTGCCTCCTTCCATGGAGGTTTTTAGGCAGGAAATAAAATACAGAAAGTGGCTGGTACATAGTGGGTACTCCATGTACTATGTATTTTGACCCCAGCTCATTTAAATAAACCCAGCTGTCTTATACACATGCACAAGACAAAGCATTCCTCTCCTGGCTTTCAACGTTTGTCTCTCCCAACAGTCTGTTAACTGCTCTGACTTGCAATTCTTCTCATCTATTCTGGTTCTACATTCTTTCTCTAGTAGAGGTAGAATCAGACAATAAGAAAAAATGAATATAATGTCACATGAGGGCCATAAAGAAAATAAAACTTGGCAATAGGAGAGAGAGTGGCTGATAGAGTGGGCAAAACTAGTAGAAAAGCCATCAGAGAAGGCCTCCCTGAGGAAATGACATTTGAGCTGAAACCTGAGTAATGGGAAGGACTTGGACAGACAAAGATGAGAGAGAAAGGTTCCAGACAGAAGGGACAGTAGGTACAAAGACTCCAAGCTGGGAGTGAGTCGGCAGGTCTAAAGACTATAAAGATCTTTGTGGATGGAGTGGAATGATGGGAAGGGGGTGAATACATGAAATAGGGTCAGAGAAGCATGCAGAATCTGGTCACTCAGGGCCTCATGGGCCATGATACACAGCTTGGACTTGAGTCCGAAGACAGTAGAAAATCCCTTTTGGATTTACCACTCTGGCTTTCGAAATTTGCCTTAGTTTTCCTTGTTGCCTCACTTTCTGCTTCTTCTCAAAGTGAATGCTGCAAGGTTTACACTGTCCCAGAGAACTGATTGGATCTCCAGTGGTTTAGAACCATCTATCCTCTGCTGTCACTGCCTTCCCCAATTTCACCTCTCTCTGCCCTGGCTCTGAATGGCAATTGCTCATTGTTCTCAAGAGAGGAGTATGTCCAGAATTTGGAGATCATATCAGAAAAGGACTTCCCCTGAAATGAAAGACAACATGAATCTTCCTGGAGTAGTAAAGTACAATTGCAGCAACACCCCTAGAACAGCTTGTGAAGGTGGGAGTGTGCCTAATAGCCAGATTGAAATGTTCCCAGGAAGGCATCCATCTTAGAGGAAATTAATGAGGGATACCTGCAATATCGTTAATTTCAAAATGTGCCTCATGAGGAGATATCAGTAATAATAGAAGCTTTTGATGTCTGATAAGGAACTTGGAAAAGGTGAGTTAGAGATCTGGAATGCCTCCATGCGTCCATGGGACAGAGACTATCTGTGGGTGCCTTTGAGTCCTTACAGAGGAAGTCTCTGCAGTTCAGTATGGATGTTTTGTATTCCACCAGAGTGGGAGTAAAAACTGCCTACAGAACTCTCTACTTCCCCTTTCTTAGATTCTATGTGCACCAACTGCCTTCTCATTTCCCCAAATAACCATTTCCATTTGTATCATGCTCTCTAGTTCACAAAATGTTTTCAAATATTATTTTAAAATGTTAAGTGGTAAATATTCTATTTCATACAGATTAGAAAATCCAGGCCCAAAGAATTAAGTTACTTGAAGCCATGAACCTAAGTTTAAATGGGTGCAATTAATTTTTATTTTCTCATCTTTCAAGTTGTTTAGTGAGTCCAGTTTCTTTCCTGGAGGCCAGGATAATGAGCTCAAGTATTCTGGTTGTTGGATAAGTTAATTCCACCATCATCTATTAATAACCAGGTTGTTGGTCTGTTTATTGTGGATTTGACTATTGTGAACCAGTCCCCAGAGGCTTGGGAAATTGACAGAACCAAGGTCCTATATAGCATGTCAGACCTTAGATTGTGGTGAGCATATCGAAGTGTAGATACTCTCACGAAGTCTTACTGGAAAATAACCTGCTGACCTTTTCCAAACTGTCTTAAGATCACTTAGCTGTTTGCATTTTGTTTTCAAGCTTCTTGAAAGAGAACAAATTACTCTAATTTTGCTCAGTTTTCCAGCTGGGGATGCAGAATGGCATGGGAAGCTGATTAAAACAAGGAAGTAATTTAGAAACTAGGAGCCAATTGACCTTAATTGTGTTTCTTCTAGCTTTTATATGTCATTGTTGAAGCTATAGGTAAATGATTTGCTAGCCTCCACTCTGGAGAGGTATTATATATTGTTCATGTGGTTGGTCATAATTCTCACCAACTTTCCTTTCATACTTATCAGTTAAGGTAATAATTACTGCCTTGGGCTCCTGCTTTTTGGGTATTATTATGCAATTCACTAAAAAGCTGGGTCTGTCTGTCTTCCTTCTTTTTTCCTTTTAATGTCTCTTTGTTAAGAAGAAAGAAATCAATTTTTAAATTAATTTCAAATTGCATGTGAATTTGGAAAATTAAAACAGATAATAGCAAATGTAATTATTTTTAGAGCTCATAAGACAAAGCCTGGCTGACTTGGGGTTTTAACTATTGGTTCTTATAACAAATGACTCCTTTAAGATGACACCAAAGTCAATACTACTGGTTATTATGATTAAGTACAGCTCCCTTGGTATCAATTTCCTGCTCTCTGGCTTCCCTCTCTTCTCTCCAATGCACACACATGGATTCTGTAAAGTCAAATGTCCCTGAGGTACACAGAGGCCAAGGAGAGAAAATGTGTAGCTGGCACTTCCATTTCCCTTTCTGTGTCTTTCCTTTGCTTAACAACTCAAGTGTCCTGGCTCCACCAAGGTCCCTGCTGCAGTTGTGCCCCCAATCCAACCACTGGCCTACAGTCACTCTCTATAGGTCCTCTGAACTTAAGGCATTTCAAGATTATCCTCCCATTACCCTTCTTCCTGAGACTGCCTATCCTGGACCCCATTCTCTTAGCACCCCACTAATAAGGTCAGATGCCTGTACTACAGTTTCACAAAGGTTTTTAATGTATTATGTCTCTGATGTAGCATTAATCCAAAAGTATGCCTAATGGTGGAGTTTTCAGGTACCTATGGTAGCCATCTGAGAAAGAAAGCAGACGTACTGTTATGGGCACCTCACACAATACTAAAATAATTCATATTTATATTAGGCTCTACATTTTACCAAGTGCTTTCTTATTCATTAGCTTATTTTTTTCCCCTCCAGTGTTGTGAGGTAGGTAATATTATTATTTTATATAACAATGAAACAACTGAGGCTCGAGGTGGGGGGAAGGTTAAACAATTTGTCTGACATCAGACAGCTAGTAAATGGCTAAGCTGAAACTGTAACCCAGATCACTTGACTTGAAATTCTGTATGTTTTTTGTTCTTTTATACTGTCTCATAATCATTTATATCAAGAATTTTTTGAGCACTAATTGTGCATAGCCCTGTGGGGATAAAGTGGTGATTGAAACAGACATAGCTATGTCTTCATGGGAGCTTATTATAGTCTAAGTATGTAGAGAATACAAGTGTATGAGATATAGGCAAAATATAAGTACATGAATTACATTTTAAAAAAATTTTAAATCACAAGAAATGCTATGAGAGAATATTGATGGGGGGGCTTCATTACATAGGCCTCTTGGAATAGGTAACATTGGCCTGAAGACCAAGATGGAGCTAGTAATGAGGTGTGGGAGGGAGAAACCAGTCCAGGCAGAGAAGGTGCAAAAAAGCCTTGAGGCATATGCATAGTGCGCAGATGATTGCCTGCCCCACCCACTCCATGTCCTTAAGAGCCATGTTCTGTACATGTAGATGCTATTAGTACTTGATATAAGATCTCATCAGGAATTGTTACACTATCATGTCAACCATATACACCAGCTCCCTTACACACTGAACATATTTTCTTGCTTATTTTAAGAAGACCCTTAGAAACTAAGCTGATTTTCCACCAGAACTTCACTAGGTGTACTCTTGAAGTAGGGAATTTCCTTCAAGCTCCACCTCAGCCTCACCTGTCATTTTCACAAATACTGTTTCCCAAGTATGAGATTGTGTATTACTCAGGCAAACCTGTCACCATTGCTGGAAACACAGCTTATAGAGGTGACTCTGACAGGGGGTCAACAGGGTATGGCCAGAGGGAATACTGTGTGTGAAGAACAGCACAGTAAAGAACAGATTGTGTATTCTAGGTTTGAAAGAAGAGAAGATTTCGGAATCTTTTGCCAAGAGGGTTCTATCATACTAAGACACATGAGCGCTTTGCACTTAGCAGATGCTTGATGTCTTTTTTTTTTTTTTGCAAGTTTTATTTAAATCACTTATTTATTAATTTTTAAAAATTCTTTAATGTCACCACATATTTGACTTCTTTTACCCTTACTACCACCCTCCTTCCCTCCTTCCTGACCCTCTGGTAATCATTAGTCTACTGTCCATGTTCATGAGTCTCTGTTTGTCCTGTTCATTTATTGCTTTTAGGTTTATATCCCCACATATAAGTGATATCATGTGATTTTTAACTTTCTGTCTGGCTTATTTTGCTTAGCATGATTATCTTGAGGTCCATCCATGTTGTTGCAAATGGCGGTATTTCATCTCTTCTTATGGTTGAGTAATATTCTGTTGTATATATGTACCACTGCTTCTTTATACAATCATCTATCATAAGACACTTTGGTTGCTTCCATGTCCTGGCCAGTGTGAATAATGCTGCTCTGAACATCATTGTGAAAATATCTTTTTGGATATGGGTTTTCAAGGCTTTGGGGTAAATACCCAATAGAGGGATTGTTGAAACATGTGGTAGGTCAAATGTTAGTTTTTTTGAGGAACCTCTATACTGTTTTCCATAGTGGCTGTACCAATTTGCAGTCCTACCAGTAGTGTATGAAGGTTTCTTTTTCTCCGCATAAAGGATGGCTTTTTAACCATTAGAATTGTTCAATTGTGGAAGGGCTGCTGCTCAATAGTATGCTGAGTTTTCTCTCAGTAGAGGTGTTCAAAAGTGGGATGCTTTTCTGGATGTTGTAATCCAAACAGAATATAGATGGCATAACCTGCAAGCTTCCTTTTTCCCTCTTAGAGTCTGAGAGTTTGCAGCTTCATACCTTTTAACTGACCTCACACTTAGAAGACCTGTAAGCCACCTGTGGTGACAGCAAAGCCTTGACCAGCAGGTTGGAAGGGCTCACTAGTCAAAAAATTCATCCCCAGAATCTGCAACAGGATCTGTACCTGACGAAAAAGAAAGGCTGTTATAGGCAATACAGACGTGACTGCTTCTAGGAAAGGTTTTCATCCTCTCTCTTTATAGGCATGTGTCTGCCAAATGCGTGGCAAGTCACCTCAACCTGGGAGGCACTTTTCTGCCCAAAGCCTGGGGAAGTACAAGAGCTAAAGCTTCACCTGAGTGAACCAACTGCTGGTTTTGCTCTATAAACCTACCCATTCAGCTAATGAGGAAGGCTTAATGGAAAGAGGCAGATGGAAATTAAAATAAAACGAAACAAAACAGAGGAAGCAGCTTTAACCATAGCAACCTCCTAGTCACTCCATAAAAGGTTAAGTCCTGGGCCCTAATACTTATGTGAGGAAAAGGAGGCTCAGAGAACTTTGGAGACACTTCCCAAAGTCTTTCGAACTGAATTCTGGGTTCCTTCACTGGTACCAGAGTTAGGTCCTCTAGTCTCAGAAAGATTCTTCCTAATGGTCTCAGGAAACAAGGGCTCCATGAAAAGCAAAATTCACTTCTTAGTCTTTCGTTAACAGGAAGTGAAATTCATGGAGATAGAATGAGCTTCCTTAGAGGAAGATAAGTTGTTAAGTTTCATAGAGGTCTCAGGGGGAGTGATATGGAGACAGAAAGTCCAAAGAGGTCTGCTTCTTGCTGATGCAGTTCTTGGCCAAGGTCTGATTCTCCGCCAGCTCTAAAAGAATTATCATGATGATTCAAATTCATAGTTGATCCAGCTTAAATTTCTATTGCCAACAGAAGCTCCAAGGGATTCACTTGGGGATGAAATGGGGAGCTGAACTCTGAAATTAACCTCAAAGCAAGGGATCTGACAATTAATGAGAGTCAGTAGACCTCTAACTTAAAGGTTAGGTAATCCTGGCTAATCTTAGTAGCAATAGTAAACTACCATAGACTTGGCTTCTATCAACTAAGTGCTTTATGATCCTCAACTCTGTCTTGAACTGGCAATGGAGTCTTCTTTGGCTTCAGTTTCCCTGGCAATGGAACTTATAGACTGCCAGGACATCTGTGATCGTTCTGGTCTTGCTCTGCATTGGTGAGGTCTGTCTCTGCTCTAGCTGACTTGGAATAAACCTTTTGTTTACTCTGATTAAAATGGGACTTGACATATTAACAGCTCAGGAACAGGCATGGCCCATATAGATCTTGTAGCAGATTATTTACGTTTCCTGGGCCTGGGAGATATACCAGAGCACAGCTGCAATTTGGTTAAACTTTTCATAGGATTTTAAAATCCAAGGCTCCAAAGGTTGTTGCATATTCCTTCTTGGCATTTTCATCATTCTTGGTTCTTTCTTCTCTCCTTTTCTCCTTGTTAAAATGTTTCTAATCTTCTAAGCCTCTCAAACGCATTGGTGTTTCCTACTTCAGTGGTCCCGGTGGAGTCACTCGTTCTGTTTTTAATGTATTCTGCACTTTAGATGGACCTATTAATTACTCCCTTCTCACTCTGAATTTACTAATTTATTGATCAATTTTGTGTGCGTGTGTGTGCATGTGAGTTTTATTTTGTATGTGCAAAGAATTTATTTGGATCAATTTCATTGACCTCCTCTTACCCCCACCTCCCAGGATACTTTTTCAAACTTTAACTAAGACTCTGGCAAATCTCTTAGCTTAAAGGGGGGCCCCTTGCTGCCTTCCTTTTGTGAGCATTGATAGCATCTGAGTGTTCCAGGCTAAGGCTAGTCTAACCACATTCTCAAGCAGCAGCATATTTAAAAGGTCAATTAGAGTTGAGAACTAGGGCAGGGGCTCTCTAAAGTGTGGTTTTCAGACCAGGAGCCTCAGAATAATCTGGGAAGTTGTTAGACAGCAGATTCTCAGACTCTGCTCCAGAACTACTGAACTGGAAACTCTGGATGTGGAACCTAGCAATCTGTGTTTTAACAAGTCCTCCAGAGGATTCTGATGCATGCTAAAAATTGAGAACCAATGCTCTAGGGCAGAATTTCTTAACCTTGAAATTATTGACATTTCGTACTGAATGATTTTTTTGTTGTGGGGGCTGTTGTGTGCATTATATGGTGTTTAGCAGCCTACTGGTCTCTACTCACTGAATGCCAGTGGCACCCCAAGTTGTGACAACCAAAAATATTTCAAGATATTGCCAATGTCCCAAGGGGGATAAATCAACTAAGGGTTCAAAACATCCTCTTTCCTCCCTATAATTATCTCCTCTATTACACTTAGGGATTCACATATTAAAGAGTAAGTACTTCATGGTCTCTAGTATACTACCTTGTTTTGTTTTGTGTCTCGTGCGTATATATTTCTTATCCCCAACTCTTCTGTCTTGGGCTAGGGAGATAATAAGCCCAATGCTTGGTTTGTTTTAATAGTTCATTGAACCTCCTACATTAATACCACATTTCCTGGCCTTTGTACAAAACTCCTTAACTTTTCCAAAGAATGATCTGATTTTCATTTCCCTCCAAAGACTTGAGAGCACTTCCAGGCTGTTAAAGAAATGAGAAGGTAGGGGGAATCAGACAACATCATCATTAAGGAGGGGAGTGGGAGTGGGAGTAAGGACTCATGCCCCAGTTCCTGCTGAGAGCACCCAAATACCCAAGTGACACTGTGAAGAGGGCAGGTGAGAGTTACTGTATGTGCCTAGGCTAAATGGGTTAAGCTAAATAAATTTGTCTTTGGACAGAAGTCTTCCTTTCTACTCTAACCTGCTTCCTCTATGTGCATCTACCATCATCTATCCTTCTTCCACACTTGGTCCATGGCAAACCTTCCCTTCACACTTACTTGAATAACTCCATATTTACTCTTCATGAAGCACCAGTGTTAGTATAGGAGGCCAGACTACAGACTGACGGAGGTGCTGGCTATATAGTAATGCCACTGTCAACCCCAGCAGCTAATCCGCTGGGAGAGACACCTATCAGAGGAGCAGTCATGGAAACCAGTCTCCCACCATAGAAATGGGCTGGAACATTTAGTTTTTCCACCAGGTCAATCTGGGAGATGAAATGTTTGCTCCTGAGCAATATCCCACAGGACATTCTCCCCCTACCCAGGATAGGCATTCAATTAAGAGACACCCAGCTGGAAGGCTTTCCATGGTGCCAATGTATACAAATTCTAAAATATTACTGGGATAAACCAGCACTAGAGTGACAGTTTATTCAGGTTTCCATACACAACTTCATAACTAGAGACATGAAAATTGGTTCTGCTTCTTCCAAAGTAGACAACGTCCTCAACCAAAAATTAAAAAAAAACCAAACAAACAACCCCACCACAAACAGTGGTCGTCAGCTGAAATTCTGACATTTAATCACATCATAGTTCTGATAATAGCTATAAGAGATTTCTTAATTAAACTTTAAACCTTTTAATATGACCTTTGAGAAATTGTTTGGTTCAGAAATTTACAAAAAAAAAATGAAGAGCAGGAATGACGAAAAGTAGAAAACTTGCTACTAAAATAGCTTCAGTCAGTGGGAGTAAATTAATAAATGACTATTTTTATTAATAGAAAATCAAATTTTCCCACCACCACTAAATTAATGTTAAACAAACATTTGCAAATCATGCCCAAAGCATCCCCAAGTCTTGACCCAAGTCTTTCACAGGTCTGCAGAAAGCATTTACAAATATACTTCATTCATTGGTTAAGGGAAATAAGCCTTTTAGGCCCTGCCTATCTTCTAACTGCATGCACCATGCTTTGCTTTGTGTGCATTGTGTGTCTGTCTTGACTCTCCCTTCTCACCTTGCTTTCTTTAGTCTTGGTATCCTGGTTCTTATATAATCTTCCAGTAAGAATTGCCTCATGCTCCCATCTTCAGAAATTCTGTTCATGTGCACCTGCAGCAGCAATAAATCTGTCTCAAACTCAGGCGTGCATAAAATATAGCTTTCTTAATTTTAAGTTGTGGAAAAAGGAATGCAGATTCAGAATTTTTAATTAAGTCTTTGCTTTTTATAATAAGTGCATTACACAAAGGAAGTAGAGACGTACTCGCGAGCCAGAGACTGAGGTCCACCATAGCTCTGAACTTTACATTGAAATCACAAGCTATTATTTATATATGAGCACAAAAATTGTTTTGTGATATCAGGGATGAAAATCCTTTGTGATTTTCAGGTGGAGATGGTGAGACCAGATGGTGACATTCAGCAGGATGTAAGAAGTAGTCATAAGTTAGCAAACTTCCAAATAGCTATTTAAAAAAGACACTGGTAACATCCATTTGAAAGGAGGGGGCCACTCTGTTTGTCTAGTGAGATATAAGAGATCTAGCATTTTGCTGACACTTTTTTCTCTTTTAATTACCAGCATGGGGCAATGCCTTTTAATGAAGGAGCTTATTTCTTTCTCATATTCTATCCTCTGGATTTCAAGTCTACACATTTTTACCTATACATTATCTTGGCTATGAATATGCTTTACCAAAGATTACACTTGCTCCCCATCACTATAAAGAGGTTCCATGTAGATGAACAAGGGGAGAGGCAAGAAAGGAAGCCCTTCATGGTGCATGATGGCAAACTACAGTGGTAAGCAAGGTAAGTGACTATAGTTAAGAAGACTCTGTTTGGTATATAATTAGCTGAGTTGTTTCCAAGTTTATATAGTTACTGCTGAGGTTATCTACCCATGTATTTCTTTGAAATTTCATTGTGGTCCACAGTGACTTGTGGATGCCAAGAATAACCCCTGTTCTCTTCTACACTAAAGACGCCATGAGCTTTGAAAACCTAGGAGTTCCCATCAAAACTTTGAGATCTTAAGTTGTGTTTGTGTTTTGCAGAGGATTTAGGTTTGCCCTATTTTAATGAACTTGTGCCTTGAGTCCTTGACTCTGTGGTTCACAGGTAGGGCAGACTTGTAATTAGGTGTGTACTTCTATTGGGTGGTCTGAAGTTCACATAGCTGTGTGGGTGTGTTATAGACTAAATGTTTGTGTCTTCCTTAAAGTACTTGTGTTGAAACATAACCCCCAAGATTTTATATATAATTTTTTGTTTGCAGTTTGGCCTTTTGGAAAGTGGTCAGGTCTCAAGGGTGAAGCCTCCATGAATGGAATTAGTGTCTTTATAAAAGAGACCACAGGGAGCTCCTTCACCCACTTTCACCATGCGAGGACACAGTAAGAAGATGACCATCTGTGAACTAAGAAGCAGGTCCTCACCAGACATAAAATCTGCTGGAAACTTGCTCTTGGACATCCAGCCTCTGGAACTGTAAGAAATATTTAAGCCACCTAGCTTATGGTATATTCTGTGATAGTAGCCTGAACTGACTAAGATAGGGTAGGTCTAGAGAACTGCATAGGACTGGCACCTCTGCAGTTGAGATGATTTCTGCTCTGGAATTTCTTTGTATAGGCCTAATCTTCTGGTGGGCATGGATATCTTGGTGTGGAGTCCAGTGCTGATCTGGCAGCTATCACACATTCTGAAAAAAAAAATGTAAACAATATATCCTTTAACATTTGAGTGAAAGTGCTGCACTAATGGCTGAAGGACAGTTATGTGTAGATTGAATTGTGACTTGCAGCTCACAAGTCCATCATCATTTGAAGGGCCTTAGGTACTGAAGGCCTGTTGCATGGTATGTCCTTGCTTAATGTTGCAGATTTTATTTTGTTTCTACTTTGTCAGAGCTTTGAGAGTGGTAAAGAATGTGTGTTTGTCATTTGATTTTTACATCTTTAAGTATATGTTAACAATTTTATCCCATAAAACAAAAACCTTGCCTGAGTTCATGTTAAGAGGAAGTTCATGTCAGGGAAGAATGAATTCCTGGAACAATTAAAAAATAAAGCAATGGAAATAGCATCATCCTTACTGCTAAGGACAGCCCCGGGCCATCCAGAAAAAAAGACACACTACAACTAAGACATAAGAGTATCCCACTTCCTGTAAACAGTCAATAAAATCAACTTACAGGTAGGTACAGGTCCTTCGAATGCACTTGTGTCCTGTATCACATTTGTAGCAGCTTCCTTGCATTATAAGCAGCACAAAGAGGATAGCAATACACACAGATAAGATGCTATAATTTCAGCATTTTAAATTAATCTATTATAGCTCCCCTCTCTTTACCCATGAGTTCTTTAAGTGAGATGCTGTTCTAGGAAAGAAAGGGAGGACTTTCCGAACAGGATTTCTCTTAGTGAGGCCTCACTGTGTAGATGGGACATGTAGGACCTGGGGACATAACTGAGGAGCTTCTGGTGTGGGCTGACAGTCCCTGCGTCAAGCAGTGTTAACAGATGTATCATCTCACATGTGTCCATTTTTAGTAATTTAGCTGTCTGATCTACCAAACAAATCTGTTTGGGAAGTAATGTTTTTTTTTTTTTAATTATAGAATTTATAAAAATTCAAGTTTAAGGGTCTTAAATGTTTCAATACTTAAAATAACTTAATAAGATTTCACTTTGAAATCATAACTCCAATTTAATACACATTTCAAATTTGGTTTACAAGGCTGTCACTAATGTAGGAAATTCTTTTATTTATCCCACATATATAAAATGTCAAATATGCACAGCTTTCTTCTTAACACAAAAATATAAATGCAATAGATTACTTTTAAATATCTCTGTACCTAATTCTAAATCATGCCACATAAAGAACAATTACCATACCAATAGATGAGAATGTTCACCACCAGAGATTTAAGCTTGGAGGTCAACAAGATTCTCATTTATGACCCCATAGAACATCTTGAACCCTATTTATGGTTGTTCTTAAGAGGTGAGTGATCAGCTATTTAGCCTACTTTCCCAGATCGAAGTTTTATATATTACATAATAAGTATCCTAGTTGATAAAAACTTATGATGTATTAATGTATTCTTCTTACTCCAAAGAATTTAGAAATTGATATGTTAATACTTTTTTATTCATTTATATTCTTATGGTATAAATATTAATGATATTTAAATTTATACCCATTGAGTTCTAGATATTTTACTTGACTTTGTCTGTTTTGAGACCATAGTTTATGGGCCATTCTAATAATTCCCTGGAATGAGAAAAATGCCTTCCAATTGATGTTTACCTTTCTAGTTTTTATATTTCCCATTGATACAATAAGTTAATCCATAATGCCTCTTAAATGAGAAATAAGGCTTCACACAAATGCATCCTATTCTATTCAACTTCTTTAAGAATAACTTATCTTTTTTCTTTGTGTATCATTATGGAGTTATGACTTCTCATATGTTTAATGATCTACAGTCATTATTCTCTCTTTTTTAAACCACTTTACTGAGGTATGATTGACATACAAAATTGTCCCAACTTTGGCCAGCCTCTTTTAAATTTGCTCCTTTGTCCTTTTCATATGACCCACTAATCATTGAAAGCTTTGTTTCTTTCTGGTACAACAAGATTTTTCAGGCTAATCTTATACCTTTCTGCCCCATATATGGAATCACTCACTTCTCCAAGTAGCTGGTTCCTTTTAGAAGAAAAATAGTGTCAGAAACCAGAATCTGAGCACTAGGGGGCACTGTGGGGGTTTTATTGCTCTTTCGTCATTTCAATGAACAAAGCTAGAAAAGATTTGTGCTTTTTCTTGTTTCATATTGACATTTCCAATTCTTTTTTAATGGTAGAGAATTCTTTCTTAACTTTTTTTATTCCTAACACAATAAACGTAATTATTTATTGTCTTAATCTAGTAAACCAAAAAGAGTTCCAAAATAGCAATACAATATTAAAACAAACAATAAAGCTATTAAGTAAAGTTCAAGATTTTCAGTATAGTTCCTTTTGTTCTTAGCTGTATTCCACTAAGAATGTGCAGATTTCTTTATTCTAAAATCACTCTTAGCTCCTTATTCTATGTGGTTAAGAATTTGTCAGATAGTTTTATTCAATTACTTGTTTGCTTTTAATTTTAAGGCCTTGGCTTTTAGTAGTTGATAATTATTTTTAGAAAGTAGTCTCTACTACTATTCTTTTCCTGGTGAAATTAAAGGAGAGGGGAGGGCCCACTTACCTGTCTACCTGAAGATGAGGGAACTTTTCAGTTTTATATATACAATGGTACGGACTTCATGTATATGATTTCTAGCTGAATGAACCAATTCTCACTACCATTATCTAATTTATACTACTATTAGAACTTTGCATTTCCAAATATTTTTATATTTCTGCTGAATTCTGCCCTTATTTTAAACCACTTAATTTCTTGCTCTTTTTTCTGAGCTATAGTCTCTTCTTTTTATAACATTGCAATATTTTTTAAAATTACATATATTATGCTATGCACTGTTAATCAAAGTTTACAGTTTAAAAAGTGGTTTTTCCAATTAGTATTATTTTAATGCAGCAACATTCATTATCTTTAGTTTTTATACTAAGGATCAAGATGATATCTAGAATATTAAGAATTCATATGATTAACAAAAACAGTACCTGTAAATATAAGTTCTGGAGATTTTGCCCAAACTCTCTTTTGATTTATGGCTCACAATTCAGATTTTGCTTTGTATACATTACAAGTATCCTTATTTAATTGTATATATCCTTGTTGTAGAAATTGAGTTTCTTAGAGATTTTTGGATAAATACCTTAATGCTGTATGAATTCGAACTACTAAAAGCCAATTAAAACGTTAGAAAATATAACCAAACTATGGTGAAAACATGCCTTTAAATTTTACTCAGAAGTTTAAAATAGATTTTTTTAATAGATTTGAAAATTTTCCAGATCATCTGTGTCTGCTAGAATTTATGAGACCAGCTTAGAATTAAAACAATTTCACTGAGATCACAAGGTTTGTATATTATTTACATAAATCTCTAGATATTTTCATTTCAGTGTAGCAGTTTAGATCCTTGCATGGGATCAAAAATGCCATGCCCCTATTCCTGATTTTGCTTTCTGTAGGTGCTGAACAAAATTGTATTATTTAATATTAATGTAAACCAAAAATATCTCCCTCTTTTATTATATTATGTGCTTTTCAATCAGCTTTTGGAATTTAAAAGGTATTTAATACTAAATTCCCATATAAATTATACATGTTTTAAAAAACAAGATTTAAAAATGAATATTTTATATCAAAAAAAATCTTTAAAATAAACCGAATCATTAGGATGAGATCTTGTCCATGTCTTGTAGTCCATCTCTGTCTTTTCTGGCATTTTCTATCAGGAAATTGGCGTATTTATCTCTTTTTGTCCCGTGGACTGAGGAGCACCCATAGGAAGTCCATCTAGTCTAGATACAGAAGACTATGCCCCAATTTTTTGAGATCTTATTTGGGAATATTCACGACAAAATTACACTGGCAGACTAGATTACTACCTGAAATAACAAAGCCTTTCTGGGCTGAAATAAAAAAAACTCTTGTATAGAATATTACCAGGCAGCAGAGAGGAGGTGAGGAAGAAGGTTAATGTCTTTCTAGGTATGCACTTGCCCTGCATCCTCTCATTCATCTCTAGCTTTCATTATGGGTCTGTGTCGCCTTTTTTCCTGTGGAATCTTGGTGTCTCCTTGACCTGCAACCTGAAATTTGGGAGCACTGGACTATCTATTTTGAAGACCAACAGATCTCATTTGCTGGCATTTCACTGTTGACCTGAAGGCAGGATCAGCAGCTGGAATAGAGAGTGCACCTCTCTCCTATTCTTACTTCCTCCAGCTGGGAAAAAAACTATCTCCCTTCATAGTTTAAGCTAAGACATTTTGTGTTTATGAGAGAATCACCTTCTCCAAGGGCTTTAATTTGGAAACCTAAAAGCTAGGATGATTGGACAGCAACTTCTGTTTTCTACTCTGTCACATCTCTCTTCTGAGATAATAAATACAGAACAACTACTTGCTTCAATGAAGGGAAAGGAAGAGAAGGGGAAAATGCCAGGGGGAATACACCCTCAGCTCTTAGATTAATCATAACAACAACAACAACAAGCTATCACAGTCACACATCTAACTAAACCCAGGCTCTTAGGAAACAAAGGCTGTCAAAAGGGATCATATCTTCTAAGATGCATATGTGCTCCAAAGATCCTGTAAGCAGTGTTAGGAGTCCATCAGCTGGCCATTTTAAGGAAAATTCAGAAGACTCATTAGTTCTACATTTAGAAATTGTATTTAGCATCTCATTACTCCAAAAGACCATTTATCTCCTCTGTTTGTTTATTATTATTATTTGAGAAGATTGGTAGAAAAAGAGATGACTTCCCAGCTGCTAGAGAATTTTGAAAGGAAAGAAACCAAGATTTTAAACCTCATCCCGCCCATCAGGTGACCTTGGAGGAGAGGGAGGATGACCTATATCTAACAAGTGGGGACCTCCACCTTCCTACTATCACTTTCTTCTCCAATGCCCACTGTCAGATCATGTGCCTAGAGAGTAGACAGAAAAATACCATTCTAGGAAATAACAAAAGGTAGACAGGGAGAAAGTTTTCTTTCCACTGCAAATCTTTCCTTTCAGCTTTGTGACCAGGGCTTTGGAGGCTGGTGGACTGGGGCCCCATGGTAGCAAGTAGGCATTTGTAACCATGGTGGTAGTAAGTAGGCATTTGTAACCAAATCCTGAGGTATGAAAGCCCCAGAAAGGGATATGCGGTGCAGAATAACACGGGAAGAGTGAGCTGTGACTAGCCCGATGAAAATGTAGACACCTATTTGTCAGTGGAACTGAGCAGGGCATAGTGCATTGCATGTCTCTTGAAATAAGAAATCCTTGGATGCCCAAGTATGACCACAGGCTGAAACAATAATTATAAGCTGAAAGTTAATGGATGAAAACAAAAGAAAACAAAATAATCCATCCTCAATGTAGTAAGGCAGTAACTGCAGCATCCTAAAAATATTTGGGTAAGAAAAAATTTTAAAGACATTTAGACAAGTGAAGTTGCCACCTGACTAGATTTTCTTATGATCATTTTCTCAGAAAGACTCCAGAAGACTGATTCTATCAGTAAACCTATATTTTATACTTTATTCCAAAAGATGGATATAGACTCTCAGACTAGATACATTTAAAAAAATACTAGTTAGGAGAGCTTGTCATAGTTCTAGTAGTGAACTATATGAACCTACTACCTATTAAAAACAAAAGCAATGCCACTGGCCTGGCATACATAACAACACTGGAGAATGTTCCTCCATAAGTTCTTGGGCCACAATATGGAAAGTGGCATTTAGACAGACACACTAGTTCAAAAGTGTTACAGTCACAAACATTCACTGCCTTTTTAGTAATTATGGAACATGCTTGTGCTAATGAGAAAGATTTACAAATTAGCAATGCATTTTAATAGTTTAATTATAACCCAGGGGTGATAGGGTATGAAATTGTACATTTCAGTGCTGTTACTGATTGGAACTGCTTTGTTTTCTTATTATCTTTAAGAGTGTGTACAAATGGGTTGCAGAGAGGGAGGAAATTTATAGGAGTTCTAGGAGTGCTCATGTTATCATAGATCCCTGGCTCATAATAAAATAACAAGAGCAGAAAACCTGCAGTATTATTAACCAAGAGATTTCCAAGATGTGTTTAGTTTCTAGAAGGATAAACTGAGTAAGGGGTCATCTATCTCCAAATATTACCCTCTACTAAAAGTTGGCCAGCCATTGAAAGGTTTTGTTGAAATTAGTATTTAACCAGTGTTAAGCCTTAATAAGCCACAAAGATTCAAACATATTAGTAAACAGCTTTTAAGAAAGTCATTTATCTGAATTGCTTATTTAGTATTCACGGCTGTTTATTTGACAGCATAATCTCCAAGGGAGGCAGAAAAAATCATAGGAGTTTAGCAGAGGAAAGGAAAAAGAGTTGCAAGATGAGACCCTATTTAGGCCTTCTCTGGCCTTGGGAGACACAGCATGAGGTCATCAGCTTCAAGGGACAGAGGATCAAAGACAAACTTTATCCATTTCTAAATTTGGATCTAGTTAGTCCTATTATTCACTTTGCCAGGGAACCTGAAGCTAGAGAGATAAGCCCTTTATATTTTATAACGTTTTCTCACTTTGTAATGAGCTCTATTCTTATCACTTTTGATCTTCATAGAACCTTGTGGAGTAATCAGGGCCAGGTTTTATTGTATCCATTTGGCAAACAGCCACCTGGATTTTTATCTTCTTTCCTTTCCAGTGGCGTATTTCTGAGCAGGGTAGAAGGTCAAGAAATTGGGTAGGTACTTAAAGAAATAAACTGCCAATTGACAACAGAGAAAATTTAGTATTCTATCAGAATTGTGTTTTAAAAACTGCTTTATTGAGGTATGATTGACACATGATATGACTGCACATATTTAAAGAATACTATTTAATAAGTTTTGACATATGTATATATCTTTGAAACCATTACCATAATAAAGATGATGAGCATGTTCAACACCTCTAAAAGTTTCCTCATGCCCATTTGTAATTACTCCCTCCCTGTCCTCCATACTCTCATTTTTCTTCTTTGAGTTTAAAATATATTCTGTTTTTCCTTTTGAATTCTTTGATCCCTGGGTTATATCGAAATGCATTATTTTCTGTCATTGTGGATAGGGAATATACTTTTTATGACATTAATTCTTTGAAATTCATCAAGACTTGTTTTATGGCCCATAATACGGTTGTCTTGGTAAATATTCTATGTGCACCTGAAAATAATTTGTATTTTGCTGTTCAGTGCACTGTTCTATATATATCAATTAGGTGAAATTGTTTGGCAGTATTATTAAAATACTGTATATCTGGATTTTCTGCCTACTTTTTCTATAAGTTGTTGAGAGAGAGGTATTGAAATTTCCAACTTCAATTGTGGATTTATCTTTCTCCTTGCAGTTCTTTCAGTCTTTGTATCATGTATATTGAAGTTCTGTTATTAGGTGAATAAATCTTTAGGGTTGTTAAGCCATCTTGACGAGTTGACCTCTTTATCATTATGAAATAAATTTATTCCTGATAATATTTTAAAATCTAATTTTTAAATGTTAATAGAGAAACTCAGCTTTGTTTTAAAATTTTTATTTTATTATCAGTTTCAAGTATGCAACTCAGCTTTCTTTTGATTAATGTTAACATTATATATATTTTACATCCTTTCACTTTTACCTATTTATATATTTAGATATGAAATCTGTTTCTTATATGCAGCATATAATTGGGTCTTGCTTTTCTATTCAATCTGATAATCTTTTAATTTAAGTATTTAGACAATTTATATATAATGTGAATATGGATGTGTTTAGGTTTAAATCTGTCATCTTTCTACTAGTTTTCTATTTGTTGCATTTGTTCTTTGTTTCCTTTTCTTCTCTTTCTGCATTATGTTGGATTACTTAAATATTTTTACAGTTATATTTGTATTTACTTTGTTAGTTTATTGTCTGTAATTCTGTTTTATATCAGTGGCTGCTTTAGAGTTTATAGTTAACATCTTTAACAAATAACAGTCTACCTTCAAGTTATATGATACTACTTCCTGTATGGTATGAGAACTTTACAATAGTTTACTTCCATTTCTCTTATCCTTACCTTTGTGCTCTATGTATACATGCATACACATACACATATAATTTATTTAATACATACTAAACTTATTTAAAGTACATGTTAAATTTGTTAGGGAGACATTGGTTAATACAATTATATAGGTATCAAGTGTGTAATTGATAATACATCATCTGTATGTTTACTACCCAAAGTCAAATCCTTTTCTGTCACCATATATTTGAGCCCCTTTACCCTTATGTACCTTCCCTTCTCACAGCTTTCCCTCTGGTAACCACTAAACTGTTGTTGGTGTCTATGAGTTTTTCTTTGTCTTGTTTGTTGCTTTCAGTTTATATCTCACATATAAATGAAATCATATGATTCTCAACTTTTTCTGACTTATTTCACATAACATGATAATCTCAAGATTTATTCATGCTGTCACAAACGGCAGAATTTTATCTTTTCTTCTGGCTGAGTAATATTTCATTGTGTATATATACCACATATTCTTTATCCAATCATCTATTGACAGACGCTTTAGTTGTTTCCATGTCATGGCCTCTGTGAATAATGCTGCTATAAACATCAAGGTGCATATATCTTTATGGATAAATGTTTTCAAGTTTTTGGGGTAGATATCCAGAAAAGAAATTGCTGGACCATATGGTAACTCTATCCTTAATTTTTTGAGGATCCTCCATACTGTTTTTCACAGTGGCTGCACCAATTTACATTCTCATCAACATTGTATAAGGATTCCCTTTTACCCACGACCTCTCCAACACTTGTTAATACTTGTTGTATTGATGACAACCATTCTAAAAGGTGTGAGGTGGTATCTCATTGGGTTTTGATTTGCATTTTCCTAATTACTAATGAAGTTGAGCATCTTTTCATATGTTTGTTGGCTGTTTGCATGTCTTCTTGGGAGAGTTGTCTGTTGAGGTCCTCTGCTCATTTTTTTCCCTGTCCACATGGGCTGGATTAATAAAATGTAGAAGATTCATACAGTGTAATTGACTGGAATTGTAAAAAAATCAAAGACACTCTCCAAACTCCATTAGAAAGAATCTTCAATTTATATACCCCAGTTTTATTGAGATATAATTGACATATAACACTGTTTAGTTTTAGGTGTACAACATAATGATTTGACATATGTATAAATTGCAAAATGATCACCACAGTAGAGTTAGTTAACATCCATCACCTCATATAGTTCCAAATTTTTTCTCATGAAAACTTTTAAGATATACTCTCTCAGCATCCTTCAAATATACAATATTGTAAACTATAATCACCATGTTGTATATTACTTTCCCAGAACTTATTTATCTTACAGCTGAAAGATTATACCTTTTGACCACCTTCACACATTTGCCCATTTTTTAATTGATTTCTTTCTTTTGTTGTTGTTGAGTTGTATGAGATCTTTATTAGATATCAAGCCTTTATTGGTGGGGTTGTTTGCAAATATCTTCTCCCATTCAGTTAGTTGCTTTTTTGTCTTGTTGATGGTTTCTTTTTCTGTGCAGAAACTTTTTAGTTTGATATAGTCACATTCATTTATTTATTTTTTTTTACTTCCTTTGCCTTGAGGTCAAATTAATAAAATCCTCTCTAAAACTAAGACCCATGAGTTTACTACCTATGTTTTCTTCTATGCAATGTACTGTTTCAGGTCTTATATTTAGGTCTTTGATCCATTTTGAGTTAATTTTGGTGCATGGTGACAGATAGAAGTCTAGTTTTATTTCTTTGGATATAGCTTTCCAACTTTCTCAGAACCACTGAAGATTTCTTTCTCCATTGTATATTTTTGGATCCTTTGTTGAAAATTATTTCCATACATATATGTGGGTTTATTACAGTAATAAATTGTTACACTGATCTTTGTGTCTATTTTTCTGCCAATACCATGCTGTTTTGATTATTGTTGCTATGTAGTATATTTTGAAGTCAGGCAGTGTGATAATTCCAGCCTTGTTTTTTTTCTCAAGATTGTTTTGGCTATTCAGGGTCTTTTGTGATTCCATATATATCTGATATTACTTTTTTGTTCTATTTTTTAAAAATGCAATTGGGATTTTGATGAGGATTGCATTAAATGTGTACATTGCTTTGAGTAATACGGCCATTTTAACTGTGTTGATTCGTCCAATGCATGAACATGAAATATCTTTTTGTTTCTCTGTCAATTTATTTTAATAATGCCTTATAGTTTTAAATGTGTAGGTCCTTCACTGGCTTCCTTAGGTTTATTTCTAGGCATTTTTTTCTTTTTGTTGCAATTGCAAAAGAAATTTTTTTTTCTTAATTTCCTGAAATTTCATTGTTAGTGTATAGGAATACATTGGATTTGTGTACATTGATTTTGTACCCTGAAACTTTATACTGTATTTGTTTATATTTCTAATAGTTTATTAATGGAGTTTTTTAGGGTTTTCTATATAGAGAATCATGTCATCTGCAAAAAGTGACAATTTGACTTCTTCATTCTTTATTTGGATGCCTTTTAGTTCTTTATCTTGCATGACTGCTCTAGGTAGGACTTAAAATACTATGTTGAATAAGAGTGGTCATAGCAGATAGCCTTGTCTTGTCCCTGATTTTAGAGGGATGGTTTTAGTTTTTACCATTAAGTATGGTATTAGCTGAGGATTGATTGTATGAGGCCTTTATTATATTGTGGTTCTTTCCTTCCATAACCATTTCATTAAGTGTTTTAGTCATAAATGGATGCTGTTATTTTGTCAAATGCTTTTTCTGCATCTATTGACATGATTATATGATTTTTATTTTTACTTTCTTTATATGGCATATCTCATTGATTGATTTTTTTGTCGAACCATCCCTGCACCCCTGGAATGAAACTCAGTTAATCGTGATGCATAATCTTTTTAATGTATTGTATTTGATTTGTTAGTATTTTGTTTAGGATTTTTATATCTTTATTTATCAGAGATATCAGGCTGAAGTTTACTTTTTTGTGTGTTATCCTTACCAGGTTTGGGTATCTGAATAATGTTGGCTTTATAAACTGAGTTAGAAAGTACAGCCTCTTCTTCAATTTTTTGAAAGAGTTTGAGAAGAACAGGTATTAAATCATCTTTGAATATTTGGTGGAATTCATTAGTGAAGCCATCTGGTCCTGGGCTTTTACTTTTGGGGAGGTTTTTGATGATTGTTTCAGTTGCCTAACTGTTGATTGGTCTATTTAGACTATTTAGTTCTTTATGATTCAGTCTAGGAAGGTTGTATATTTCTAAGAACTTGTTCATTTCTTCTAGATTATTAAATTTTGTGGCATAGAATCTTTCATAGTATTCTTGTATGATCGTTTGTATTTATGGTGTCTGCTGTGACTTCTCTTTCATTTCTGATTTTTTTTTTTTGAGTCTTGTTTCTTTTTTGCTTAGTAAGTCTAGCCAGGAGTTTGCCAATTTTATTGATCTTTTCAAAGAACCAGCTCTGTTGCATTATTTTTTTCTACAGTCTTTTCGTTCTCAATTTAATTTAATTATCCTTTATTTTTTATTATTATTTCTTCTTTCTTCTGACTTTGAGCTTCATTTGTTCATTTTTTTTTAACATGAAGCATTAGATTTTTTATTTGGGCTCATTCTTGTTTTTATGATATAGGCCTGTAATGATATCAACTTTCCTCTTATTACTGCTTTTGGTGTATCCCCAAAGTTTTATATGTTTTATTTCTGTTCTGACTTGCTTCTATGTATCTCTTGATCTCTCCTTTTATTACTTCTTTAACCATCTGTCCTTTTGTAGCATGTTGTTTAGTCTCCACATGTTTGTGGTTTTTCCTGCTTTCTTTTTTACATTTCAATTTGAATTTGAAGCATTGTGGTTAGAGAATATGCTTGGTATGATTTTAATCTTCTTGAATATTTGAGGCTAGTTTTGATCCCAACATATGGCCTATCTTTGAGAATGTTCCATGTGCACTAGAGAAGAATGTATAATTTGATGTTTTGGAATGAAAGGCTCTATAAAACATCAATTATGTCTAACTGGTTTACTGTGTCATTTAAGGATGATATTTCCTTATTGATTTTCTGTTTGGATGATCTGTCCATATCCGACAGTGGAGTTTTAGTTCCCCTACTACGATAGTGTTTTGGTCTGTTTCTCTCTTTAGTTCTGTTACTAATTTCTTTACATATTTCGGGGGCTCCCTGATTGGGTGCATGATTCCCTTTATCATTATGAAGTGCCCCTCAGTAGCTGTCTTTTCCTTTTCTATTTTGAAGTGTATTTTGTCCAATATTAGTATTGCTACTCCTGCTTTTCTCTGAATGCCATTTGCTTGGAGTATTGTTTTCCACCCTTTCATTTTGATTCTATATTTGTTCTTGCAGCTGAGATGTGTCTCTTGAGGGCAGCATATAATTGGATTTTGTTTTTTGATTCAGTTTGCTACTCTGAGACTTTTTATTGGTGAGTTCAGTCCATTTACATTTAGGGCGATTATATATATATAATATATATTTTTTTCTATCATCATTTTATCATTTGTTTTCTGGTAGCTCAGTGTCTTCATTGTTTCTTAGTCCTTGTGTTTCTGTCTGTTGCTTTAGTTTGTTGGTGTTCTATGATTTTTCCTTCTGTTCCCTCTTGTTATGTTATGTGTTTCAGTTCTGGATTTTTCTTTGTGTGGTTATCATTAAGTGTATGTAAAGGAAAGGTTTTTGTATACAGTAGACCTTTTTCTTAAGCTTGCATCATATCTCCATTTCCTTTTGCAAGTTCAGATGATCACTCCATCTTCTTTCCTGTTTTTGTGTTACCTTTTCTCTCTTTATGCTGTTTGTTTTTTTTTTTTTTTTTTCTGAGTTGCGGTAAAGACTGAATTGCCTTTTTTTCTCTTTTAAAAACACTTTTACCATTTTTTATCTATTATGTAATATTACATGTATAATTCCCTGTTCTTAATAAGGGTTGCACTGTCCTGTTTATGTCTATCAGTCATCTCACTTGTAGTTTTGTACCCTTTTATCTTTTTGTTTCAGGTAGAGCAACCCCTTCAGTATTTTTTGTAGTGCAGGCCTTGTGGTGGAATATTCCCTCAGTTTCTGTATGTCTCAAAAGTTTTTTTTTTAAATTTATTATTCATATCTAAAGTAGAACTTTGCTGGATTTTTTTTTGTCCAATAATTTCCTCTTTCAATAGTTTGAATATTTGATTCTACTTTCTCCTAGCCTTTATTTTCAGCTGAAAAATCCAATCATAATCTAATGGGATTTTATTATGTGTTACTATTTTCTTTTTCCTGGTTGCCTTGAGAATTCTTTCTTTGTCAGTAATTTTTGACAGTTTTAATATAATGTGCCTTAGAGAAGACCTTTTTGGATTGAGATAATTAGATGTTCTTTTTGCTTCTTAGATTCAAAGATCCAGTTTTTTGTTATTTTTGTTTGTTTGTTTTTGGCAATTTTGGGACATTCTTGTCACCTCTGTTTGACTATGCTCTCTATTCTATTTTCTCTGTCTTCTGCTTGTATACTCATCATTATTATGTTACTTTTTCTGATGGTGTCAGATAGTTTTTGTAGAATTTTTTCCCCATTTTTTTTTATTCTCCAGTCTTCCTCTTCTTCCTTCTGTGTGATTTCCAGATTTCTATCTTTGATATCACTAATTCTTTCCTTCACCTGGTCAGCTCTATTTCCTAAGCTTGCTATTTCATTCTTCATCTTTTTTATTGAGTTTTTCAGCTTCAGAATTTCTATTCATATTTTTAAAGGTTCAATTTCTTTGGTCCATTACTTTTATTTCTGAGTTTATTAAACTGTCTATCTGCATTTTCTTGCATCTCCTTGAATTTTTTTCCAAAACTTCAATCTTGAATTCTCTGTCGTTTAAATCAGGGGTCCCCAATTCCTGAGCCATGAACTGGTATTGGTTTGTGGCCTTTTAGGAACCAGGCTGCACAGCAGGAAGTGAGTGTCAGGCAAATAAGTGAAACTTCATCTATATTTGCAGCCACTCCCCAGTGCTAGATCACTACCTCAACTCTACCACAGATCATCAGGCATTAGATTCTCATAGGAGCACCGGTTCTTGGCGCCAAAGTTTGGGGACTGCTGATTTAAATCACATATATCTATATTTTTAAGTTCATTTTCTAGAGATTTTCATTTTTTTGTGTGATCTGCCTTGTTACCTTGGTTGTTCATCTTATTTGATGAATTATTTCTCTGCATAGGATTAATGGGAATAAACTCTGTTTTTTTTTTTAAAAAAATATTATTATTAAGAGTGATCATCTTTAGTGGGTTGATAAGTATTTTTTTTTTCCTAATAGGTGGTGCACAAGCCTCCTGCACTGCCCAGGCATCCAAGATCTATGCTGTGTTGCAAAAAATAAAATGTCTTTTATTTCCTGGGGAGGTTTGTGTCTCCTCTGTGACCATGTCACCTTGGTTCCAGGGCTCTGCTGCAATGGGGGAATGTGGTGAGTGATGTTATCCTGAGTCCCTGAAAAACCCTGAAGTCCCAGGGCTGTCCCAGTGTTCAGAAGCAGTGCCGTGCTGCTTGAACTGTCCCGAGTGCCTCCACCAGGATCAGCCTCGATCGGTGGGAGTGGGGTTGGTTCAGAGAACCTGATGTTGTGCCTGTGGATGTTTCCCTCCCAGTAATGGTGACAGCCAGTCCTCAGAGGCCTTTCTCCTGTATCTCCACCCCTGTCAATGGGATCAGTCACAGTATGCATCTGCCACTCAGAAGCTGACTCCTCAGTTCCCAGGGCTACAGACTCCCTGCTCTGTAACCCAACACTCACTGCTGTAGTTTCTTTGGGGCCCACTGCTAGCTCTGGGAGGGTATGAGGATGCAAACTTGGGAGGATTGGGGGAAGTGGCCAGGTTCTCTGACTCCATTTTCTGCCTGGCAGCAATGACATTAGAACACAGCTATAGCACCTCTGTATTCTGTCTCTGCCCTGATCACTGGGGTTTCACTGTAGTATATGCTGATCACTTCGGCAGGAATGCTAGGGATGCAGAGAGTTAATTTCACAACCTGATTCCTCCCCTCTTTTCAAGTCCCACAGGGACCTCTAGGATGTGTCTGAAGCATTTGTCTCAGCTCCTCTTTCTTCTCTCCTCCCTTGCTCACCCTATTCACCAGCCTTCAGGTGCTTTGATGTACAGATCTCTCAGAAGTGTTCATGTGTAGGGCTAGAAATCTTCTGTTGGATTATAGTTGTTTAATTTGTTGTAAACTCAAAGGGAGAGATCAAGGAACCCCTCATGCCATCATGCTTCTGACGTCACTTCTTACTTTGTGTTTTTGTCATACATTTTACTTTTACATATATTATAAACCACACACTACCTTGTTGCGATTTTTGTTTAAGTTGTACATTATGTTTTAGAAAGATTTTTAAAATAAGAAAAAATACCACATATTTATCTGTATGGTTACCATTTCCAGTGTTTTTATTTTTTTTATTTTTTTTTATTTTTTTTTATTTTGTGTAGATTCAGATTTCTCTCTGGCATCATTTTTCATTTTCCTGACACTAACTGGTGATGAGATTTTGCCAGTCCCAGAAGAAGGCTCCAGAGGAGGAGAAATAAATAATTCTTGTCGTATATATAAAAATCAGGTTTGATTTCAGGGATACCGACCTTTAGAGATGTGGTCATAGGCTTTGCTCAGGAAGGACTCTGTTCAGAGGTATCCAAATATCATTACCTTAATGGAACAAAGAAAAGTGTCCCGGATGGTTATGAGAGAAGAAATTAGATGTGGGTACACAGTGACAACTTGGAAGTTTGCCTCTGGCTAAAAGGCTTGACTTGTAATAGGTTCTATCTGACACGGCCCATTTGGGAATTGTTCATCATATTCAAACATGGCAAGATATTTCTGAGCAACACAAAAATACATTTGTATAAATTAAACCAGGTGGCTAATATAAATAATATCTTCAGTATATGGTATCGTGTGGAGGAGGACAGGAAAAATAGGAAGCAAGGTCTCTGTTAACCTTCTAGAGGTTGTTGTAGTAATCCAGATTGGAGATGATAAAGTTTCTTTATGGCACTTACAATAGAGAAAAAAATAATAATAAAAAAAAGATGAAATAAAAATATGTTAGAGACTAATGTGGTGTAAAGAAAGGGAACAGAAGATTTTAGGATGTTTCTTAAATACTCAAGAAGTATATGCATATGCTCTCATTTCTAGAATCTCATTTCATTTTAGTAAGTCTTTTTCAACAAAAATGAACTCTGGAAAGCCAAAGGCTTCCAATGTGGTTGCTTGAAGTTATCAGATTCGAACCATATTATTGGCTTTTCCATACAGGCTGAGTTACTCCCAATTCCCATTTTATTTTTCTTCTAGAGTAAATAGATAAAATCCTAATTTTGTTTGACTTATGGTCATCCGCAAAAGAACCATTTGTTGTTAGATGTGGTCCTATAAGGCCAATGAGATCACAGTAGAATATTGTGGCAGTTTGGGGGAACCTTTTAAAAAAGAAAACTGGCATTTTCCCTTTACTCCCTTTCTTCTTTCTCCTCTTCTTGTTCAATCCAAATGATTGTGGGATCCCTGAAGACTTGGTAGAAGAGAGCAACAATGCAATTTTTATATTGTCTGTCTCCAGCTTTTCATATAAAACAGAAATGAACTATCTTGTTTGAACCACCTATATTTTGGGTCTATTTTTCAGCCAGACTTAGTTTTAACTGATACATCTAGGTTGTTGTACATTAAGATTAAGAACAATCAGCATACCTTCTATCTTGTCTAACTCAAAGCATTGACCTATAAAAAGAAAGAAGCTTTCTCAAATATGTTCTCATGTAAATACTCATTCCAAGCTCATGAAAACTGGAAAAACAGAGACACTTTTTTTCTGTAGTACATATTTCTGTTCTATCAGTGATTCTCTGAAATGAACTCAGAAGAGGTGGTAAATGATTTGTTGAAATATGTGAACTTTGAGCTATAACAAGGCCTTTAGGGGAGGACTTGATGCTGCTTGGATACTTCTTATAAATATATTTTATGTAATGAGATAAACAGCATTTGGGAAAAGAGTGACTCCCCTGATACTTGGTGCATTAGTTTTCTGTTGCAACAAGCAGTAGACAAAATAATGCCTCCCAGAGATGTCCACATTTTAATACCTAGAACCTGTGAACATAATACCTTACATTACAAAAGGAGCATTGCAGATGTGATTAATTAAGGATCTTGAGGTGAAGAGATAATTCTGGATTATCTAGGTGGGCCTAGTGAAATCACAATGGTCCTGATAAGAGGAAAGTGGTAAGGTCGGAGTTAGAGAAGGAGGTATGATGAAAGAAGCAAAGGTCAGAGAGATAGACAAGGGTTTGAATATGGAAGAAGGGAACATGAGCCAAGAAATGTGAGTAACCTCTGGAAGCTGGAAAAGGCAAAGAGACTAGTTGTCCCCCTGGAGCCTCCAGAAGGAATACAGTTCTGCTAGCACCTTTATTTTAGGATTTCTGACCTCCAGAATTATAAAATAATAAATGTGTGCTGTTTTAAGTCAACTGTGTTCTCATCAAAAATCCTGACTGGAAAATAATGCATTTCTTAGATCATTCATTTCTTTGGTAGACTTAATATTGCAGCTGTGCAACTCAAGTTTTGTTTTCTTGCTAGCCGTAGACCACACGCTACCTTCAATAACTAGAAGCTGTCTCCAGTTTCTTGTCATGTAGCCCTCTCCATAAGCTGTTTTATAATGTGTGTATGTGTGTGTAGGTATAATCATAGGGTGACATCCCATCCCCATTGCTATTAAACTATAGTATAGACTCATCGTAAGAATGACAGCCTTTGCCATCTTCTATTATTTAGAAGCAAACCGTGGGTCTCACCCACACTCAATAGGAGGGGGTTATAGAGGGTGTGACCATGGAGGATACCCTAAGATCTGTTTGCCAAAGTTGGCTGTCAAAATCACAATAATTCATCAATTTTTACAGCTGCTGTCTAGTGAGATTTGGAATCAGGCAGGGCTTTGAGCTTGGCAGAGATGGGAAAGCTAAAGTCCATGAGAACATGCAGATGTTCCTCAAAATACTTGTGCACAAAAGTGTGTACTGTACACAGACTAGCTTGTTCAACTGCTACTGTTTGAATTTAGCAGGATGTTTTGTGTTTGCAGGTTCTGGACTTAACTTGATCTGCTATTTTTTGTACTTTTCATTAAATGGATTATTGATATGTAAATACACCATTTGCTCTGAAAATTTGCCCTAATTTTCTTGTGAACTTTCTTTCTACAGCTTGTGGAAAGATATTATATTACTTTCCCACATTCAAGAATATTTTAAGTACTTGCAGCTAAATTGTGCTAAACCAATCGTCAAAACTTGAGAGTGCACCATAAAAGAAAATTGATAGTTAAAACCAACCATTTGCAATGTCTACTGTTTATTTATATGCATGCAAATATATCTGTATGTAGCATAGATATGCACAAACATTGTGTTATGGCTAAAGATTCAACTGGAGTTAATTACCATACAATGAGAAGAACTATTAGCAAATTAATTCAGGACCTGTCAGTCATTCTATTATAAAACTAAGTTGTTTGTTAGCATAAAGAACTCTTTCTCTCACATAAAATCGTGATGCTATAGAGTATTAACTGACCTCTGCTCGAAAAAAAATGCTTCTGTTCAAATACACAAAAAGTTATAGAAGACTAGTAATCCAGAGAAGTATAAACATGAACTGAATTGAATACTTTTAAAATTGATACCTACTTTTTCATTTGTTCAACAATTATTGGTCAGAAAGCCTACTATGTGTCAGACATAGTATTGGGCGCAGGATTAACAAAAAGTTATAGTAATGAATAAGACATCCATGGTCCTTGCTTTCTTAAAACTTACATTAATTCTAAGTTCTATCATCAGTGCATGTATGTGTGTCTTAGTACTTTTAAACTACTATAATATAAAACATATCATGGACTTGGTGGCATAAACGAGAAATGTTTGTCACAGTTCTGGAAGCTGGGAAGTTAAGATCAAGGTGCCAGCAGATTCAATGTCTAATGAGAGTTCTCTCCCTGGCTCATAGATGGCCATTTTCTTGCTGTAACTTCACATGGTAGAAGGAATGAGGGAGCTCTCTGGGATATTTATTTTTTTATAAGGACTCTAACTCCGTCAAGAACTAATCAGCTCTCAAATGCCCTACCCAATATCATCATATTGGGAGCTAGGTTTTAATATAATTTAGGATTAGGTGCATACATTTAGTCTATAGCAATTTGTATTTGCATATTATAGTAATTATAACAATTTTAGATTTTTTTATAATTAAAGAATTATACAGTTGGAAGATGCCTTAAAATGCCATTTAACTTATTCCTTCATCCTTCAGGTAGCTGAAAGAAGTTGTATGTGTTGCACTGCATGATGAGCCCCATTCATATCTTCTGGGCACTAACCAATTTTGTGCACACCCATCTGACCATCTGATAGCTTAGTTTGTTTGTTTGTTTGTTAATTAGTTTATTAATTAATTTGTTCATTCATTCATATTATGGTGACATTGGTTAACAAACTCTAGTAAGTTTCAGGTGTACAAATCAACAGTAAGGGATATATACATTGCATTATATGTTCACCACCCATAGATTTCTATCTGACACCACATATTTGACCTCTTTTACTTCATCTACACCCCTCCCCCTCCTCTCCTAACCTCTGCTAACCACTAGTCTATTGTCCCTGTCTATGAGTCCCTGTTTTTTGTCCTCTTTGTTACTTTTAGGTTTATTTATTTTTATTTTTATTTTTATTAAGTTTATTGGGGTAACATTGGTTAATAAAAATTATAATTTTCAGGTGTACATTATAACTCAACATCTATATATTCTATTGTGTGAATACCACCCAAAGTCCAGTTTCCTTCAGCTACCATATATTTGATCCCTTTTACCCACTTCACCCTTCCCCAATCCCCTATATTTGACCTCATTTACTCTGTATGCCTCTCCCTTCCTTCCCCACACACTACCCTCTGGTAACCACTAGTCCATTGTCCATGTCCATGAGTCTCTGTTTGTTTGTCCTGTTCCTTTGTTGCTTTTAGATTTATATCCCACATATAAGTGATGTCATGTGATCTTCAGCTTCTTCTGTTTGGCTTATTTTGCTTGGCATGATTATCTCAAGGTCCATCCATGTTGTCACTAATGGCAGTATTTCATCTCTTCTTACTCCTGAGTAATATTTCATTGTATATATGTATTACAGCTTCTTTAGCCAATCATCTACTGCAGGACGCTTCCATTGCTTCCATGTGCTGGCTTACTGGAATAATGCTGCTATGAACATCGGTGAGAAATATCTTTTCAGATATGGATTTTCAAGTTTTTTGGGGTAAATACCCAGTAGAGGGATTGGTGGATCATATGGTAGATCAATTCTTAGTTTTTTGAGGAAACTCTATATTGTTTTCTATAGTGCTGTAGCCAATTTGCAGTCCCACCAGCAGTGTATGACGGTTCCTTTTTCTCCACATCTTCTCCAACATTTATTATTACTTATCCTGTTGATTATAGCTATTCTAACAAGCGTGAGACGGTATCTTATTGTTGGTTTTGATTTGCATTTCCCTAATAGCTAGCGATTTTGAGCATCTTTGCAATGTTTCTTGGTCATTTTGTATGTCCTCTAGGGAGAAGTGTCTGTTTAGGTCCTCTACCCATTTTTTTTATCATTTGTTTTTGTTGTTGTTGTTGTTGTCATTATTGAGTCGTATGAGTTCTTTGTATATTTTGGACTTAGGCCCTTATAGAAACGTTACTTGCAAATATATTTTCCTATTCAGATAGATATCTCTTTACCTGGTTGGTGATATTCTTTTGCTGAGGCAGAGCTTTTTATTTTGATGTAGTCCCATTCATTTATTTTTGCTTTTAGTTCCCTTGCCTTTGAGGACAAATGCATAAAATCCTCTTTAAGACAAAAGTTCTTGAGTTTAGTTCCTATGTTTTCTTCTATGCATTTTTATTGATTTTGGTCTTATATTCAGGTTCTTAATCCATTTTGAATTATTTTGGAGTATGGTGATAGACAACAGTCTAGTTTCATTCTTTTGCAGTGGCCTTCCAATTTTCCCAGCAGCATTTATTGAAGAGGATTTCTTTATCTACTGTATATTTTTGGCTTTTTTTTTTGTCAAAAATTATTTGGCTATATAAATATGGGTTTACTTCTAGAATCTCAATTCTGTGTCTGGTTTTTTGGTTTGTTTGTTTTGTTTGTTTGTTTATTTTTTTGTCCAATACCATGTTGTTTTGATTATTTTCTCTTTATAGTATAATTTGAAGTTGGCAGAGTGATGCCTCCAGCCTCATTCTTTTTTTCTCAGAATGGTTTTGGCAATTTGGAGTATTTTGTGCTTCCCATACAAATCTGATGATTTTTAAGTTCTATTTTTTAAAAAAATTTTTTGGGAGGATTGAATTAAATCTGTAGGTAATGCTTTAGGTAATTACATCATTTTAAACTACGTCTATTCTTTTATCCAGAACACAGAATATCTTTTCATTTTTTTTGTACCTCTTCAATTTTTTAAATAGGTTCTTGTAGTTTTCATTATATAGGTCCTTCACATGTTTTTAAAAATTTATTCCTAGGTATTTTATTTTTTTGTTGTTGTTTGAAATTGCAAAAGGAATTATTTTCACAATTCTTTTTCTGACACTTCATTATTAGAGTATAAAACACTATGGATTTTTGAATATTGATTTGTATCCCGAGACTTTACTGTATTTGCTTATTGTTTCTAGTAGTTTTCTTGTGGAGTCTTTAGGGTTTTCTATATAGAGAATCATGTCATCCACAATAGTGGACAGTTTGACTTTCTTTTCCTATTTGGATGCCTTTTATATCTTTCTCTTGTCTGATTGCACTTGCTAGGACCTCCAATGTTATATTGAATAACAGTGGTGATAGTGGACAGCCTTGCCTTGTTTCAAAACTTAAAGGGAAGATTTTTAGTTTTTGACCATGAAGTATAATGTTTGGCTGAAAGTTTGTCATATGTGGTTTTATTATGTTAAGGTGTTTTCCTTATATACCAATTTTGTTAAGTTTTTGATCATAAATGGATGCTGTATCTTGTCAAAGGCTTTTTTGCATCTATGTATTGATATAATTATATGATTCTTATTTTTTCAATTTGTTTTGTGGTGTATCACATTAATCAATTTGCTTGTGTTGAACCATCCTGTGCCCTGGGATGAAACCCACTTGATCATGGTGTATAATCTTTTTTAATATGTTGCTGTATTTGGTTCGCTAGTATCTTATTTAGTAATTTTACATCTGTGTTCATGAGAGATACCTGGTCTGTAGTTTATTTTTTGTTGTTATCTTTACCAGATTTTGGTATCAGGGTAGTATTGGCCTCATAAAATGAGTTGGAAGTATTGCCTTCTCTTAGATGTTTTGGAAGAGTTTTGAGGAGAACAGGTATTAAATCTTTGAATGTTTATAGAATGCACTGGCGATGCATTGGTCTTCAAATTTTACTTTTTGGTAGGGCTTTGGAGATTGTTCAATTTTCCATACTGCTGATCAGTCTATTTAGATTTCCAGTTCTTCTTGATTCATTGTATTAAGGTTATATTTTTCTAAGTACTTGTCCATTTCTTCTAGGTTATTATCTTTGGCATTATATACTTTTTCATAGTATTCTTGTATGATCCTTCATATTTCTGTAATGTCAGTCGTAATTTTCCCCTTTCATCCCTGACTTTATTTATTTGTGTCCTTTCTCTCTCTCTTCTCTCTCTCTCTCTCTCTCCTCTCTCTCTCTCTCTCTCTCTCTTTAGTGAAATGTAGCTAGGGGTTTTGTCAATTTTATTAACCTTCTCAAAGAACCAGTTTTTTGTTGTATTTATTTTTTCTATTTTTTTGTTGTTTTCAATTTCATTTATTTCCGCTCTTATTTTTATTATTTCTTTCCTTCTGCTCCTTTAGGCTTCATTTCTTATTCTTTTTTAGTTTTTTTAAGCATTTTTAAAATGAAGTTGTTTATTTGAGTTCATTCTTGTTTTTGGAGTAGGCTGTAATGATATAAACTTTCCTCTTATGACCGCTTTTGCCATGTCCCAGAAGTTTTTGATATGTTGTAACTATCATTATCATTTGTTTCTATGTATCTCTTGATCTCTCTTTTTATTTCTATATTCTTCAGGAGCAGTTGTTTAATCCTTCATGTTTTTGTGGTTATTCTCAATTTTTTTTGCAGTTGATCTCACTTTCAAATAATTATGATCAGAGAATAGATCGGTATGATTTCGACCCTCATATTGTTGAGGCTATTCTGTGCCCCCGTATGTAGTCGATTCTTGAGAATGTTCTATGTGCACTAGAGAAGATGTATACACAGTTGTTTGGGGATGAAATGCTCTGTTATTGCCAATTATGTCCAGTTGATCTAATGTGTCATTTAAGGATGTCATTTCCTTATTGTTTTTCTGTTTGCATGATCTGTTTCGTATCCAACAGTGGGGTTTTTAGATCCCCTACTATGATGATGTTTTGGTCTGTTTCTCCTCTAGTTCTGTTAGTAATTGCTTTCATATTTCAGTGCTCCCTAATTGGGAGCATAGATATTAATACGTGTTATCTCTTCTTGCATGAATCTCTTTTATCATTATGAAGTGTCCCTCAGTATCTTTCTTTACCTTTTTTATTTTGAAGTATTTCATATGATATTAATACCGCTACTTCCCGCTTTTTCTGAATGCCCTTTGCTTGAAATATCATTTTTCATCCTTTCGCTTTGAATCTATATTTGTCTTTGGAGCTGAGATGTGTCTCTTGGATGCAGCAAATGGTTGGGTTTTGTTTTTTTTGATCCATTCTGCAACTCTGTGCTTTTTATTGGTGAGTTTCAGTCCATTCGCACTTAGAGTGACTTAGAGTGACTATTGAAATACGAGGTCTTCTTATAGCCATTTTATCTTTTGCTTTCTGGTACTTTGGTGTTTCCATTGCTTTCTTGTCTTTGAGTTTCTGTTTTCTTCATTTGGTTTGCTTTTTGTGGGTTTTGACTCTGGTTCTTTTTGTTTTATGTTATATACTTGAGATCTGAATCTTGGCGTGTGCTTACCATTACAAATATGAAAAGGATAAATTTCTATAATCTATCTATCTATCTATCTATCTATCTATCTATCTATTATCTATTCTCCTGCATGTGCCTTATTTCCTTTCCCTCTGAGAATTTGGATCTTTGAATCCTTGCTTTTCAGTCATTGTTATCTCAATTTGTTTCTATGTATGCTGAACTTCATTTATGTCTTGCTAAAAATTTCTCTTATTATTTATGATTATAACTCCCTGTTTTATTAAGGATTGCTCTTCTCTGCTCTATTTGCCTGATAGTCACTTACTCCTAATCACGTATGTATATTTTTTTGTTATTTTGTTTTAGGTGATCTGACCCCTTTTCAGTAATTTTCCTGTTCTGCAGGCTTCGTAGTGAAGATTCCCTCAATTTTTGTATGCTTGTTAAGGTCTTAATTTCTTCTTCATATCTAAAGAAGAGCTAGAGACCATTATTATAGGCTGGTAGTTTCCTTTCAGTATAGTTTAAATTTGATTCCATTCCTTTCTGGCCTATAAAGGTTTGCCGCTGAGAAGTCCAGTGATAATCTAATGGTTTTCTGTATAAGGTTATTATCTTCTTTTCCATGGCTGCCCTGAAAATTCTTTGTCATTGAGTTTTGATAACTTTAATATAATGTGTCTTGGTGAAGGCATTTTTGAGTTGAGATAATTGGAGTGTTCTGTGTTTACTTCTTGAAATCCAAGCTCCAGCTCATTCCTTAGATTTGGGAAATTCTATCACCACTATTTGTTCGATAACACTTTCTAATCCTTGCTCCTTTTCCTCCCCTTCGATAATGAACATTATTTTATGTTTCGCTCTCCTGTTTATTATCAGCTATTCTTATTTCTTTCATTAATTTGTATTTCTTTCTTTCATTAATTTGTATTTCTTCCATTAAATTTTGCATTCTTCATTCTCTCTTTTTTCCTTATCATTTATTTTTAGATTTCTGTCTTCGATATCACTGATTTTTTCTCCATTTGTTCGATTCTATTTCCTAAGCTTGCTATTTCATTTTTCAACTCTTGCAATGCTTTTTTTTTTTTTTTTATCTCCAGAAGATCTATTCTGTTCTTCTTGAGGGGTTTCAATCTCTTTTGCTCTGCCTCTCTAGTTGTTTTTTTCAATTCCTGAAATTTTTAATATGATTCTTTTTGGAACTCACTGAGTTTTTTGTCAGAAGTTTCCACCCTGAATTCTCTATCATTTAAGTCACATATTTCTATGTTTATAAGTTTATTTTCTGGAATTTTTGCTCTTTTCTTTCTGAGCTGTCCTTGTCACCTTGGTTGTTGTTCTGGTGTTTAATGGATTATTTCTCCACTTGGGCATTAATGGAAGTTGTATTCTGGTTCCCCCCCTCAGAAAGATTTAATTATATAAAGGTCTCTCTTTAGCCTGTGCAAAGAAGAACTTTTCTTTTTGGTTTCGCAGTAGGTTGACATCTAAGCCTCTTGGATCCCTTGCTTTATATAAAGTTTGAATCGTGGTCTTTTTATATTCCTCATAGATATTTAATCACACTTGCTTACTCTCAGTTTCGGACCCTTTCAGTGTTTGCAACAGTTTTGGTAGTATTTGCCCCAGAATCGCCTGGGGCCTCTGCAGTGATGCGGTCCTCAGAGGGTGTGGGGGGAGGGGCCGTCTGTGTTGGGGGTTGTTGAGCTGTGGCTCAGCCACAGTTATGCAACCACTGCTGGTAAAAATCAACTGTTGTTTCTCTGCAGTCCTGTCCCACTTCTCTGCTTTCTGCCTTGTGGTGACTGGGCCCTGATGCCGGCTGTGTAGAATTCATGGCACTTCAGTCAGGGCTGTTCAGGGAAGTCGCTGCACCTTCTACCCTCCCCCTCTTCCTGCAGGGAAGTGCAAGGCTGCGGAGGCAGCTTCTTTATTTCTCCCAGTCCCCACCTGACACTCAGGGTTCTGACCTGTGGTAGTCTTATGTGCAGATCCCATGCTTTGACATGCTTTTGTGCATTTGGGTGTTTTTGTTCAGTTTTAGATGTAGAACTTATTATTTCAAGGGGAGAGATCTGAGGACGTCTCTCACTCCACCATGTTTCTGCTTTTAGGTTTAGGTCCCACATATAAATGATATCATGTGATTTTCAACTTTTTCTGTCTAGCTTATTTCACTTTAGCATGATTATCTCAAGGTCCATCCATGTTGTTACAAATGGCAGTATTTCGTCACTTCATATGGCTAAGTGATATTTCAATGTATTTATGTACCACAGCTTCTTTAGTCAATCATCTATCATAAGACACTTCAGTTGCTTCCATGTCCAGGCCATCGTGAATAATGCTACTATGATCATGGGTGTGCAAATATCTTTTCTGATATGGGTTTTAACTTTTGGGGGATAAATATCCAATAGAGAGATTGCAGGATCATATGGTAGATCTATTCTTAGTGTTTTGAGGAACCTCCATACTGTTTTCCATAGTGGGCTGTACCAATTTTCAGTTCCACCAGCAGTGTATAAGAGTTCTTTTTTTCTCCATCTGACAGCTTTGAATTGCAAGCACCAAGCACTTATCTGTTCACTTTTTTTCGGTGTGTGGAGCCCACATGGACTATTTTGGGTAATTAACACATTTCTCCCTACCAGTGAAGTAGCCCTCAACTAAGAACTGATGGGGATTGGTGGGAGAATATCCAGCTTTCCTCCTCCTCCTTCTGTTGGAATACCTCTGAGATATGTTCTATCTTGCAAAGGTCCCTGGTGGGACAGACCCTCATTTATCCACATTGGTGACCTGCTCAATAATCACCCGTAATTTCTCAGTATTGGCTTTCTTCTTTTCCCTGTAACACTTCCCTTTTTCCTACTATTGCTTCCTGGGATCACCCCCCCCACATATCCCACTTGTATCACATTCTTGTCTCAGGGTCAGCTTCTGAGAGATCTATCCTAAGTCATGTGTCAACCCTTGCTATCCAAGGATACATGATGGAATTATAAATTCAAGGGCAAACTTATTTTGAAAATCATATATAATGTAAAATACATGGTTATCATTCATAAACAAAATAAGTACACTGTTTAATTTTGTCAAACATTTAGATGTACATGACTAGCTAATTAAGTGTATTTGGTGGGAAACCTTTATCTTTGAGAAAAGTAAAATTATTTTGCAGTTTGTATAATAGAACCCTACTTTTGCTTGGGCAATTTCACTTTTTGTGTAGATCAATTTTCAAAAAGCTGCTTAATGCCTTTTAAGATTACATAACCTTGTTTTAGGATCTGGCTACATCTTTTAATCTCTTCCCACTCCTTTTCTCTCCATAACCCAGATGTTCCTGGATAGAGTGTTAGACTGGGTGGTTACTTCAGAACCCAAAGCTCACCTTCTCTTTTGTTTATTTCATTTCTGTTGCCTTTTGGTGCTGTTTTCTCTCACCTGCAGGCCATGTCTGTTTTCCTCCATCTCAAACAGAATCTTATCTCTAGTTTTATAGATGTGGTTTAGAATTTCCTTTGTAGCCTCATAACACGTTGCAAATCTTTCTCTCTTCCCTTTATTGGTGGTTAGGAAGTTATCTGATTTTTATCAGACTTGAAGTATTCCAGCTTATGAATAATATAATGCTGGTAATAAAACAGGCCAACAACAAAACTGTTGGGCTTATGGGTAGGACAGAAGACTTATAACATGAACTTTTTATACTTACACATTTTATGTATGTGTATTAGGATTTATTTACCTTTCTCATTTTAAATGTATTTTTTTCTTTCCAATCCCCTACAACCGTTAAGATTTTTTTTCACTTGTGAGCTTGAGGGTAGAAATTCCAAGACAGGAAGCATAGCAGAACCTACCTGATTAAAAAGGAGGACTTGGCTTTAGTTATTTAAGCCTTTGTTTTTAACACTCTATGTTGCTTGCCCCAGGTGCTTGTCTGGACACTTGAACTCTTGCCCTTTCCTACAAATGTCTTGGTTCAGGATGTTTACTTAGACTTTGGATTTTAGACTCGTTCTTGTCTTTATTTTCTATATCCAATGTCTCTGCCTAACTTACTACCTGCTATGAATTCAGGCACATAGTATTGGATAGATATTTCTCAAATATTGGATATATTCCTTGTTTCCTCTTTGCATGATCCTTGTAAAGCTTCTATGGCTTCTAATACCTGAGCCCTTGACTCCTGAATCCAAACTTTGTCCTGAACTGATGTTCCTGGGTAATTTCCCAGGGCAGGCAAGCTCTTCTGCCTGGATCCATTCTTTATCACCAGTCCTGCTGAAGTTCTTTGATTTTTATTTCCTCATTTTGTAGCACAACTTACTGATTTGTTGTAATGCTGACAGTCCAATAAAGGTAATGTAACTAGAATGTTCACAAAAGGGAGCAAGCTAACAAATATGAGATACACAATCTTGTTTATACTTTTATTTTTAAGGATAATTATGCTTTTGCATAAGTAAGACTATATATTGAGTGCAGATGTCAGCAAGAAAGTTTTGACTAAGACTGGGTTCCTGCTGTGAAGGCGAGATGCATAAAAATTGTAGATATGTGCAGAAATTTAAACCAACATTTACCGACAGGCAATAATTATTTTAAAGAAGTCAGGTAACTATTTCAAACAAGCAATTACAGTTAACAGAAAACTGTAAATAGGACCCTAATTAAAAATTTTCAAACTGTGCTCCTCTTCTGTGAATGCTGTGAGCTATAAAAAGAATGAAAAGGATACATATTATTGAATATGTATGTCATGCTGGCACTGTGACAGCCTCTTTACATATATTGTCTTATTTAATCTCCACAACAACTCTATGAGGTAAACACTAGTATTGTTCCCATTTTGCAGATGGAATTGAAATTTAGAGTTAAAAATATTGCCCAAAGTCACACTGGTTAGAAATGATAGACTTGTGATTTAAACATTGATAAGTTTGACTCTAGAACCCAAGCTCTTAACCATGACAACTAGACTATATAGTCTATGTAGCACACATGGAAAACCTACTTCACGATTGTGTCGATATGTGCTAAAATGAAACATATGGTAATTCAGATTAGGATTATTTGAAGAGAGTCTATTTATAAATAGACTATTTATAGACATATAGGTACAAATGATCCATGAAGAATAGCATAATAATTTCAGGGGAGCCATTACCATCTTTAAGTTAAAGTAAGGTACAAGAGGCAGGAACAGTTACAGGCACATAGAAGGAGAGACTCATGTAGAGGAGGAGGCTGATATGAGGGACCTGGTATGTTTGTCTAGAGGCACAATCAGACAAAAGTACCCTGCAGGAAGTAACTGGCATATAAATAACTTCACCTCACCATTCTCCCTCCTTCCAACCTGTCTTCTTTCTGGGCTTCCCATTGACCAAACCTAACCAGAAGACAGAGAGTCTTATGGGTTACCTGATAAATGTGTTGCAACAGCACACTCAAATATAGAATATATTTATTTGCTTTTGAAATCCAAAGAGACTTTCTAAGCACTGTGCCTTTTTCTTCAGAGTGGGCCGTACAAGGTATGGAAGTGTGCCTCTTTAAAAAGGATAGCCATCACTTTTCAGTCTTTTGGCTAACATCAAGTATAGAAAGAATATCCAGACATATCCCAGACCACTGAAATTTCTAAAAACATCACCAATGTTGCAAGTTCCTAAACTTTTGTAGAATTTATCTTTTACCCTCTGACATACATATATCTTATGGAGGCATAAAAGATATATGCTACTTCCTGCTCATCAGGTCATTAGCCATATGTTATCATGTAATGGAGAAACACAATATTAAGGGGCTCTGGATTTATTATAATTGACACAACCCTGTGGTGTGATAGTGAAGATATACTCTTGTTTCTACCATGTATTTAAACTATTAATAATTTTCTTGACTGATTGAGATGGGTAAAAAAAGCATTTTCCAGGTCAATAACTGTATACCAGGTGCCAAGGAATATTTTAATTTTTATCTAGTAAAGATACTTATCTGGAACCACAGTTGACTGGCAACACCATGTGACTAAGTTTACAATATTTACTATCATTCACCAAGATCCAACCTGAGTTTTTACACCAGCAGATAGGAAAGTTAAGTGGGGATGTAGTAAAAATCAGCATTCTTGTATTTTTCAAGTCTTTGATGGTGGCACTAGTCTTCAATTTCCCGGGAACACAGTATATCATTTGATTTACTGTCATATTAGGGGAGAGATAGTTCCAGGAGTTTGCATTTGGTCCATCCTACTCTAATAGCCTTTACTGCATGGGCCAAGGAACACAGGAGAAGAATCTTCCAATTCCTAACTATATTATTCCTACTCACACTAACCTGAGATTGAAAAAATACCCCCATGATGGAGTTTCTGTCCCACTGGACTAACTGTTAGAACCAGGCCAAGACTCTATCTATAACCTGATTTCAAAAGCCCTTATTCTGATAGGTGGACCATGGGTGGCATTTTGGTTTCTAGGGAATCAGTGTAAATTTGGAGTATTTTTCTTTTCCTGAACCATGGGAAAGTTTTTAGAGAAGATTTATGGTTTACTCCTGTAGCATTAAGGGCTTCAGGTCTGTGAATTCACTTAAATTTGGAAATTGTATAGGAGGACTAAATTGCCAATATATGAGTTGAGTTAGGTTTCTACTTAGTAGGCCAAGATTTTTTCCTGCATATATATGCCAGCAGCACATTGTTGGGGTTTATGTATTTCAATTTTAGACCTCCATGTTCAACTAACCATCACCACAGAGACCTGCAGATCAACACTCTGATTCCCATTTTGTCCCTGGGTCTTATTGTATGATTGTACTTACCATGTCACTGATTGTTAAATGATACCATACTGCCATTAGCACTTCAATGTCCCACTATTTCCATGAGAACATGACACACAATTCCATGATAGCATCCCCTATCATCATCTATGACCTACAGAAGATAGCCACTAAAGAACTCTTCAAGGTTGATGATGCTTCTTCTTACTATGTTTGTTGTAATGCCTTGATAAAGAAAATTTCCAATCCTCATGGACTGATTGCTATAACCATTTCATCTCCCAAGACATTGCCTTCTATCTGAGCTTCATTCTATGCTGTGATAGGTCATAATCCAAGTGATTATGATGTCACTGCATGCCATGGATTACCTATTCTTATTTCTTCCATCTAGGAGATTATCCAGGACTTCTCAATATGACCAAACCAATCACAGAATTTCGCTTTGACAGTCTGTTTCTTAGAGTCACTTAAGGAATAATCATCATGTCAGTAAAAATGTCAATTAAAATAAAGTAGAATATTAGCATAATTCATGGAATATTTTATGAAGAGATTATTTATAGAGGTATAGGTATAGAGAAACTGTAATGGATTGTATATTATCCTAAAGAAGATAGCTATGAAGACATTAATACACCTAGACCCATGGAATGAAGGAGGGAGCATTTACCAGAACTTGGAAGGGGGGAGAGTTTTATAAAGGATACTGTCTTGAGAAGAGCAGTGTCTTTGTATTAGAGACATGGCCAGGCCAGAACAAGTTCACAGAGAGGAAATCAGAGAATTAAATACTCTGACCTTGCTGTCTCTCTCCTTCTGATCTCCTATTGGAGATCACATTGGCCAAGTCCATTCAGAACCAGATGGAAAGGTGCCAAATGACAAGGTTCATATAGGTCACCTTCTAAAGGCAGAGAGCAAGATGAAGGCTGGAGAGTAGACTTAGAGGAGTGAATGTAAGATATCCATCATACCACATATTAATAAAACTTCCTCATCCACCAATGTGCTCTATTTAGTTTCAGATAGCTTTTCAAAATTTTCAGCTAAGCAGAAAATATGAACCCTTCGCCAAGTGGGACTTAATGTCTTTCTAAATGGTTACAGCAAAATCATCAGTTAATGTCTCACAAGCACATGGTAATGAAGTCACTATTTTTTTTTTTAATTCTGTCAAATTTAAGTCAGAGTAACTTGATATTTATATTTCTGTAAGTCTTCTCAGGGTGATAGTTTAGTTATTTACAAATGTGCCTAAATTTTTCTATAACTTTTAATTTTTGCTTTCAATTTCTCAAGAATTTTTTATTTCTGTCAAAAAAACCCTGAACTGGAAAATGAAGGTCATTTTTGTTGTATTCATCTTGTCATCTAACATCAAACCAGTCATCAATTGCAGTTAATTTTTCCTCTAATTTGTTTATAACTCCATTTTTTTTCTCTCTTCTATTGTAACCACCCTTATACAAATATTTATCATTTCAAACCTGGATCTTAATGATAGCCTTTTTATTTTAAGAAGCATAGTTCCTTTATTGAAAGACACAGTGATAGCTTTTTAATTGTCAGATTGATCTCTATGGATGGCTGTTTTGAACATGAAATTCTAGTCTCAAAAAATGTCAGTGGAACTAATATATGTAAGGCCACATTTATTAGCATGGTATTCAAAGCCCTCCACAACCAGCTGCCACCTTCCTTAGCTAACATGTCTTCCAGTATTTTTACCAGGCAATTCAGCGTTAGTGAAAGCATTGAAGTCCTTGTACCTGAAACAGATAAATGTATTTCCTCTTCAATGTCTCAAGTTGTTCCTTCATTTTAGATTGGCCTTTTTCTTCATATTCAATTGTTTAAATCTCATCCTTCACTTGAAGCTCTGCTCAGCTCCTGTTTTTTTTCAAGACTGTCTGTACTCAGTCCTCAATGAGATCTTCTGCATTCTAATATCACTTACGATCTATGAGTAGACACAGTAAACCAGTACCTACTTATTAAAACTTTTAAAAATAGTACTTTTCTCATAGGTTTGTTGTGAGGCTTTATGTAACTTAAAATATGTAAAATTTTATAATAATACTGGACACAATAAGCTCTTGATAGATTTTAACTGCTACAAAAAATAGTTTCATTTATTATTATTATGAATACAACTCATTTGGCAATTAGCATAACATATTGTATTCTTACTTTACTTTGCATGTAGATGGAATATTTCCTTAATTAAATTAAATTATCATGCCCTTGAGAATGTTATAGGTTTTTCTTTTTCATTTTTTATTAGTTTCAAGTACAGTACATTGGTTAGACATTTAAATGGTTTATAAAATAACCTCCCTAATTTCTCCTTCTCTCCTCTGGTTTCCACCTAGCCAATATATTAATGCTAACTGCATTCTCTATGCCATGTTCTCCATCTTCATGACCATCTATCAATTACTAATTTGTACTTCTTTAACCTTCACCCCTTTCTACCAACCCCCAACATGTCTCCCTGGCTGTCACCAGATCATCCTCTATATTTGTGAGTCTGTTTTTGATTAGTTTTTTTTTTCATTTTATTCCTTAGATTTTGCATATAAGTGAAATCATAAGGTATTTATCTTTCTCTACCTGACTGATTTCACTCAGCATAACAACCTCTAGGTCCATCCATGTCATTGCAAATGATAGGGTTTCATTTTTTAATGTCTGTGTAATATTCCATTCTATATATGAACCATAACTTCTCTATCTAATCATCTGTTGATGGGTATTTGGGTGCTTCCATTTCTTGGCTATTGTACATTGTGCTGTCATTAAAATTGGGGTGCATAGATTTTATGAATTATTATTTTGGTTTTCTTTGGATAAATACCCAGAAGTGCAATTGCTGGTCCTATTTTTTTTTTTAATCAATTGCTCTATTCTCAGTATTTAGCACAGAGCCTGGCAGAGTGTGGGCATGAAAAAACGCTGATGTGTGGTTGAAAACATGATGATGATGATGCCTGCTACACTATTCTCTGCTTTTTGAAAGTGGCTGAAATATAAATCAGTTTATAAAATCATAAAGGGGTAACTACTTGACAGATAATTTAGTTATATATCATCTTCTAGCTAGTAAAATTGAAGTTTACAAGAGAGGAAAAGACTTTCTCAAGGTCAGAGTTGCCATTTGGTGACAGAGACAGAGCTAGAACTCAGAATACATTTCAGGTTAGTGAAGTGAATAAATATTTATTTAGCACCTCTGTGTCAAATACTATGCTTGGAACATATCTGTGACTAGGACAAAGTTCCGTTCTTTAATTCCATTACTTTTTTATGGTGGGCAAATACATAAATAAGCATAGACAAACAAACAAAAATAAACAATAATAATTGCTATGACAAATAAAGAAGGTGATGTGAAAGAATAACGGAGTAAAGTGGCAGGTAACTGAAGTCTTATGAGGTGATAGTTAAGCTGAGTCCTGCATAATCAGAAAGAGACAATCAATGGAAGATCTGGGTGAAAATGGTATCAGGTAAAAAAAAAAAAGAGTAGTTGCGAAGATCCTGAGGTGGGAATGAGCATAGTGTTTTCCAGAACTGTAAGTGTGGCCACTGTAGCCAAAACATAGAGCACAAGTGAGAGAGTAGTAGAATTTGAGGTCAGAAAGGTAGGCAGGAGACAAGTCACATAGAACTCTATAGGTTATAGTAAGGAGTTTGTATTTTAGTTTTATAATCCTTTTATGTTTTAGAATGATCATTAGACTACTGTGTGGAATAATAGTCTATAGAGAGATGGACAAGGATGTGTCAAATAAATTAACCAAAACTAATAATTAGGTAAAATAGCTTACTGAGTCTTTTTAAATATAGTGCTGGGTTTGACATTCTATAGTCTAGGCACTTTTATAACCCTTTGAGACAGAGGTTAACTTGTAGATTATGCCCAGGGATGCAAATATTTTGTTTGCTATTCCCACTGTAAAAATAACCCAGAAGCTTAGAGTTATAAATTTTAACAGGTTTGTATCTAACCATAAATAATATCCTAACATTACCTATAAATATTTTTATACACCTATAAATACCCTATAAATAGCTTCTCGAATAGTCTTTGTACCATATTAAAATTTTACTGGTTTCTGCATTAATTAATTGACCCAAATATTTGACATGTGTTTATTTGAATCATGAGTTTACCTTTGATGAACATTAAATTTTAATAAGTGGAAGCAAGCAGAATAGTTAAAGCAACTGCAGTAGGCCAGGTGAGCCATGATAAGTCTTGGGCTAGGATGATGATAGTGGACATGTTTGGAAGTTATTGAATTCCTCTATAGTTTAGAGATAGAGCAACAGGACTTCTGATTATAGAATAAGGAAGATCAAGGAAGCGTAATAAAGAAAGAGTCTAGGATTTTGACCTAAGTAACTGCTAGTGCCATTAAGTGGAATGGATAATGTCAGGGGCATAAATTTTGGCAAAAATGTGAAGTGGAAAATTAAAAATCCAGTTTTAGATATGCTAAAGGTTTTAGTCATCCATGTAGAAATGTGAATAAGCTCTGGGTTATATGAGTGTAGAACTTAAGAGAAATTATGAGCTGTAGAGATAAAGGTTTGGGTGTTATTAGAATTTAGATGATGCTTAAAGCTTGGGTCTGGATGGAGGTGGAGTTCTTAAAGGGATTTAGAAGAAATATATTATTAGGCTCCATTAATATTTAGACATTTAGAACAGGGTCTGGAAATCTCTAGTTCTATCGCATGATCCAGGTGGTAATTTTGACATTGAGAAACAATAATCTAGACAGAGTTTGACAAACTTTTTCTGTTAAGGTCTGAAATATGTTAGGCTTTTCAGACTGTACAGTTTACCTCAGCTATGTCACTATAGCAGGAAAGCAGCCAGGGATAACACATTAATATCTGAGTGTGGCTGTGTTCCAATAACATTTAAGTATGGACCTGGAAATCATGTGTCACAAATTATTATTTTTCTTGTGATTTTTTTCCCCAACCATTTTAAAATGTAAAAACCATTCTTACTTAGCTCATAGGCTATACAAAAGAGACAGGTGGCCAGATTTGGCTTATAGGCTATAGTTTATTTATATGATCTAAATCATTAGTCTGTCAAGAGACATATAGAAATATGTTATTCTACTAATCTTCTCCATTAAAATTTTCTAGTTTTGTAATCTCTATAATGCAATCATCATGTAGCTCTTTACATGTGAAGTACTTTACATATATTATTAATCATTTAATCTTTATAAAATTCCTTGTATTAATAATAGTCTGATAACATTATTAGTATTTCCATGTTATAGATGAAGTAACTGAGATAAGAGGGTTGAAAAACTTATCCAAGAGTACACAGCTGGTGACTGTAGAGTCAAGATTTGATTCCAGACAGTTTTGTTGTCAAGTCTGTTTCCTAATGTGCATACTGCTTCTCATAGATCAGTATTTTCCTCCTCCCTTTCCTTATGTCTCTCTCTTTCCATACCTCTACCTCTATCTCTCACTCATGCACAAACACATGTTGGATATTTATAATTTATAAATTGATTTCCATATATTGGGGAACATACTAAAAAAAAACATTTACCAATGGAGATGGGATACACAAAGTTTGCAGACCCTGATTGAGATCCAATTGGAAAAGCCTGAGCACCAAGAGAGCGATAGTGTAATTCTAGTCCAAAAGCTGGCAGCTCAGAACCAAGAATAGCCAATATTTCAATTAAGTCCAAATATACGAAAAGACCAATATCTCAGAATAGTGGTCAGGCGGAGAAGTTCCCTTTTCTTGGTAGAGGGAAAGACTTTATGTTCTTCAGATCTTCATCAGATTATATGTGGCCTACAATATTAATGAGACAATCTCCTCACTCTACCTATTCAATTGATAATCTAATTTAAATGCATCCTATAGACCACACTCAGAAATAAAATTTGATCAAATATCTGAGCACTCTGAGTCCCAGCCAGGTGGAAATATAAAACAAAACATCACAAGGACTATCTTTATCAGCTAAATCTGTTTATTCTTCTATGCTATTGTGAAATTACATCTTTAACCCTGAAGATGAAGCATACTTGACACACTGAGGTGATAGTATTTATAAAACTTTTTAGAATATGCTCATAGCATGCCCAAGCCACACTATAGGTCCTTGGCTGTTATATTCTATATTTTAAGTGCTTTTAGTCTTTAGCTTTATAAATATTCTTTTATATCACCCAAACTTTTCTTATTAAAGCTATCAGTTATTAAAAAATAGATTTGGCCTGTTGCTGAGCTGCTCCAGGCCCAAGTACTGTGGCAGACAAGCTTTGGTTATCAGCGTGGCATCTCCCACATGCCTCCAGGTCCATCACAGGCAGCAACCAACCATGATAGCTTTGTAGCTGCTACCATATAAGCCTGTACTGATCCCAAGAGGCTAGAACAAAATACCTGGAAACTGGGCTTACACCACACAGAATGCTACCTGATTAGCCTCACAAGTGGGAACACCCAAAATGTTATGTCAACAGACAAAGAACCCATTGGGCAAATCCACTTTGTGTGGTCAGCCTCCACGCAGCTTCTCATATGCTGTAAGCCTGGCCAACCCTTACATACATTCAGCATGAGAGTCAATCCCATCCAGTGATGTGACAACAGCAATCAAGATTCAGGTACAACAGGAGGACAAACACGACCAGCACTAGTGACACTCCAAAACAAGTAACACAAATAATCAAGGAGACGGTGTCACTGGGTCACCACAGGATACCTATAAGCAACACAGTGAAGACTGAGAGACATATGAGATCTAACGCATAGAAATAAACAAAAAAGAGGCATCCAAAATTAAAAAAAAAAAAGCCCGAAATATGTCTCAAGTAAAAGAACAGGAGGAAAATTCCAGAAAGAGAACTAAATGAAAAAGAGACAAGCAATCTATCAGGGCAAAGGTCAAAACACTGGTTATAGGAATACTCAAGAGTCTTAGTAAGAACTTCAACAAAGAGATAGCAGGCATACAAAAGGACATGGAAATCATAATAAAGACCAGTCAGAAATTAAGAATACAATAATCAAAATGAAAATACACTAGAAGGAATCAACTGTTGATTTGAAAAAGCATAGAATCAAATCAGAGAATTGAAGACAAGGTAGCAGAAAACACCCAATCGAAATGGCCAAAAATAAAAAGAAGGAAAATGAGGGATCGATTACGAAACCTCTGAAACATTATACAAGCATCACAACATTCACATTATAGAAGTACCAGAAAGATAGAGAAAGCAAGGGATTGGGAACCTATTCATGAAATAATGACTAAAAACTTCCCTAACCTGGTGAAGTAAATAGACACACAAGTCCAGGAAAAAGAAGAGCATCCCAACAAGGTAAAACCCAAATAGACCCACACCAAGATATATCATAATTAAAATGGTAATGGTTAAAGGCAAAGAGAGAATCTTAAAAGCAGCAAGAAGAAAGGCAGCTAGTTACATGCAAGGGCTACTCCTGTAAGAAATGCTGGCTGATTTTTCAAGAGAAACTTACAGGCCAGAAGGAATAGGCATGAAATATCCAAAGTGACGAAAAGTAAGACTTACAACCAAAGACTACTCTACCCCAGAAAAGCTATCATTTAGAATAAAGGTAGAGACGTGGAAGAAATCAAAGTGTCCTATGATAGATTAGATAAAGAAGATATAATACCTATTACAATGGAATATTACTCAGCCATAAGAAAATATGAAATACATTTGGAAACAACATGGATGGATCTTGAGATAATCATGCTAAGCAAAATAAATCAGACAGAAGAAGTTGAAGAAACATGATTTCATGCATATGTGGGATATAAACTAAAAGCACATAGAAACATGACAAATAAACAGACTCATGGACCCATACAGTGGATCAATGGTTACCAGAGCAAAGGGGGAAGGAATGAAGTAGATAGGGGTAAAAGGGGCCAAATATTTGGTGATGGAAGTCAGTTTAACTATGGGTGGTGAACAACATTGCAATCAATCAATCAATATATATATATATATATATATATATATAGACATATTGTTGAATTGTACATTTGAAACTTATTTGATTTTATTAACCAATGTTACTTCAATAATTAAAAAAATAAAAAAAATATATAAATAAAGTCGAAGGTGAGATAAAGAGATTCTCAGATAGGAAAAGCTAAAGGAAAACATTACAGCCAAGCCAGACTTAGAAAGAAAAAGGAAAGGGACTTTTTAAATAAAAAAGTGGAAAGATAATGAAATAGCATAAATATGAATAATAAAATGGCAATAACAATGTACCTATCAATAATCACTGTAAATGTAAACAAATGCTCCAATCAAAAGACATAGGGTAGCTGAATGGATAAGAACAGAAGACTCATACAAATGCTGTCTACAAGAGACCCACTTCAGATTGAAAGGTGCACACAGACTGAAACGAATGGAAAAAGATACTTTATGCAAATGCAAATAAAAAAAGCTGGGATAGCAATATTGATATCAGACAAAATTAGACTTAAAACAAAGGCTATAATAAGACACAAAGAAGACACATAATGATAATGGGATCAATCCTACAAGGTGATATAACCCTAGTAAACATTTATACGCCCAACATATGAGCACCTAAATATATAGAGCAAATATTGACTGACAGAAAGGAAGAGTTTGACAGTGATGCAGTCAAAGTAGCAAAACTTTAAAGTCACATTAACACCAACAGATATATCTTCCAGACAGAAAATCAACAAGGAAACAATGGCCTTAAAGGATACACTAGACCAGATGGATTTTTAGAGCGTTTAACTTCAAAGCAGCAGAATATACATTCTTTTCAAGTGTACATGGAACATTTTCTTGATAGACCACATATTAGGCCAGAACAGAGGTCTCAATAAAATTTCGGGAGAGACTGAAATTATACCAAGTGTGGTATGAACGTACAAATCAATTATAAGAAAAAAAAATGGAAAAAACACACCAACACATGGAGACTAAATGCAATGCTGCTAAACAATGAATAGGTTAATAATAAGATCAAAGAAGAAATCCAAAGAGATACCTTCGGACAAATGAAAATAAAAAACATTACCCAAATTCTATGGGACACAATGAAAGCAACCCTAAGAAGAAAAATCATAATGATAAAGTCCTACCTCAAGAAACAAGAAAAAATCTCAAACTCTCTAACCTTAACCTAAAGGAACTAGTAAAGGAACAGCAAATAAAGTCCAAAGTGAGTTAGAAGGAGGAAATAATAAAGATCAGAGTGGAAATACATTAAAATATGGTCTAAAAAAATACAGAAAAGATCAGTGAAACCAAGAGCTGATTCTTTAAAAAAAAAATAAACAAAATTGATAAAAGTTTTAATCAGACTCATCAAAGAGAGAGACAGAGACAGAGACAGAGACAGAACAGAGAGAGAGAACCCAAGTAAGTGAAATTGGAAATGAAAGATAAGTGTCAACTGACACCACAGAAATATAAAGAATTATAAGAAAATACCTCAAACAATTAAATACCAACAAATTGGACAATCTAAAAGAAATGGAGAAATTCCTGGAAACATAAAATCTTCCAAGACTGAATCAAGGAGAAACAGAAAATGTGAGCAGACTGATTACTACTAATAAAATTGGATCATTAATAATAAAAAGAAAAAACAAAAACAAAGAAACAAACAACTCCCAACAAACAAAAGTCTTGGACTGGATGGCCTCACATGTGAATTTTATGAACATTTAAAAAAGAATTAATACCAATTTTTCTCAAACTATTCCAAAAATTAATACAAATGAAGGCTTTCAAACTCATTTTATGAGGCCACTAATGCCTTGATTCGAAAGCCAGACAAATACATTACCAAAAAAAAAAAAAATCGGCGATATACCTAATGAGCATTGATACAAAAATCGGGAACAAAATATTAGCAATTGAGTTCAGCAATGCATAAAAAAGATTATACAGCATGATCAAGTGAGATTTATTCCTGGGATGCAAGTTTGTTTCAATAACTGCAGATCAAATAATGTGATACACCACATAAACAAAAAGAAAGATAAAAATCATATGATTGTATAAATAGATGCATAAATGTATTTGACAAAGTCTAGCATCCATTTATGATAAAAACTCCCAGCAAAGTGGAAGTAGAGAAAACATACCTCAACCTAATAAAGGAAATACCACCAAACCCACAGCTAATATTATACTCAACAGGGAAAAGCTAAAAGTGTATTCTTATGATCAGGAACACAACAAGGATGCCCACTTTTACTACTTGTTATTCAACATAGTGTGGGAAGTTCTAGCCATAGCAATCACGCAAACAGAATAAATAAAAGACACCCAAATTAGAAATGAGGAAGTAAAACTTATTATTTTGGCATGATGCTATATATAGAGAACCCTAAGGATTCTACCAAAAAACTATTAGAACTAATAAATGAATTCAGTAAAACAGTGGGATACAAAAGTAATATTAAGCATTACTTTCATTTCTTTACACAAATAATATAGTATCAGAAAGAAAAATTAAGAAAACAACCCCATATACAATTGCATCTAAAACTACTTAGGAATAAATTTAAGCAAGGAGGTAAATGATCTGTACTCAGAAAATTATAAGACATTGAAAAAAAAAGGAAATACAAATAAATGGAAGCATATATCATGCTGATGGGTAGGAAGAATTAACATAATTCAAATGGCTATACTACCCAAAGCAATCTATAGATTTGGTGCAATCCCTATCAAAATACCAATGACTTTTTTTTCATAGATGTAGAACAAATAATTCAAATATTCATATGGAAACATATAAGACCCAAAATAGATAGCAATCTTGAGAAAAAAGAACAAAGTTGGAATTATTATGCTATCAAACTATACTACAAGGCCATAGTAATCAAAAGAGCATGATACTAGCATAAAAACAAACGCAAAGATCAATGGAACAGAATGGAGAAATAGAAAGTAACCCACCGTTATATGGTCATTTAATCTATGACAAAGGAGGCATGATTATACAATGGGTAATGTCAGCCTATTAAAGAAATGGTGTTGGGGAAACTGGACAGATACATGCAAGGAAAACGAAACTAGATGGCCTTCGTATACTACATATAAAAATAAACTCAAAATTGATCAAAGACTTAAGTGTAATACCTAAAACCATAAAACTAGAAGAAAACAGACAGTAAACTCTCTAGCATTGCTCTTGGTAATTTTTTTCTGATATATCCCCTCAGGCAAGGGAAATAAGAAAATAAATGGGACTATATCAGATAAAAATGGTTTTGCAAAATGAAAGAAACCATCAATAAAAATGAGAAGAAAATCTACTAAATGGGAGAAAATATTTGCCAATGATACATCTGGTAAGAGGTTGATATCCAAAATTTATAAAGACTCACACAACACTAAAAAAAAAAAATCCAATTAAATTAAAAATTGAGCAGAGGACCAGAACAAACACTTCTCTAAAAAGGACATACATGTGGCCAATATATGAAAAGATGCTCAATGTCACTAATCATCTTATATATACAAATTAAAATCAGAACGAGATATCACCTCACATCTATCAGAATGACAATTATCAATAATTCAAAAAATAAGTGTTGACAAGGATGTGGAGAAAAGGAAATCTTCATACATTGTTGGTGGGATTGCAAACTGGTATAGCCACTATAGAAAATTCTTTGGAGGTTCCTCAAAAAAAATATATATATATGTGTGTGTGTGTGGTGTGTGTGTGTAATTTATATGTGTATATGTAATATATATATATATATATGTAATTTATGACTATAATTCCACTTCCAGTTATTTACCTAAAACATCCAAAATTCTAATTTGAAAAGGTATATGCAACCTGTGTTCATTGCAGTGCTATTCATGATAGTCAAGATCTGGAGTAACCTATGTACCCATGTGTAGATGGCTGGATAGAGAAGAGATGGTACATATATACAATGGAATATTACTCAGCCATAAAAAGAATGAAATGTTATCATTTGTGATAACATGGATGGACCTAGAGGATATTAAGCTAAGCGAAACAATTCAAACATAGAAAGACAAATACAATATGACCTCATTGTATATAGAATCTAAAGAACAAAGTAAAGAAATAACACAGGCAGACTCATAGATACAGAGAACAAACTAATGGTTGCTGGATAGGAGAGGATTTGGGGATCTGGGTGAAAAATGTGAAGTGATTACGAAGTACAAATTGGTAGCTATGAAATGGTCAAGGGATATAAAGTACAGTCTAGTGAATATAATCAATAATAATATAATATCTAAGTGTAGTGCCAGATGGGTACTAGACTAACTGGGGCATCACGTCATAAATTATACAAATGTCTAATCAGTACACTGCACAGTTTTAAGAATATTGAATACTATTGGATGTCAACTGTGAAAAAAAAAAATCCCATTTCAAAAAAATGTGCATAGCTGACAGATCTAAGAACATTAATGCATTTTTTTAAAACAAAACAGAGCAACTGGCTATAAGAGGAAAGCATTTTACAAACTTCAGTTTTCTCATTATGAGAGAGGAGAGGAGGCATCTGAAAAAATGCAAAGGAAAGGGCCTGCGAAATAACCCAACTCAGCTGGTAGAAACTGCTCTATCTCTCCCCATTCTGCCCTATGCTCTTCAGCTAACTCCCCCCCCCTCAAGGATTCTCCAGCTCCTTCCTTATCTCTGTAGCTGCGTAGGGATAACAAGACTGTGTAAAATTGTTATGTTACAATTAGAGCTCAGCCTTTGGATAAGGACTTGCTGAGCAGGTGCTGGCATCAATAAGTGCTGCTCCTTGTTTATAGCCTAGGAGTCCTGTCTCTCTGTTCAATAATCCGATAATGGTGCTGATAACACCAAGGTTTCACACTTTACAAGACAAACAATCTGTAAGACTAGGGGTCTGGAAATTCCTCCCCTGCAGCCCCCACCTGAAACTCCCCCTCCCTATCCTGAGCAAGGAGGGACATGTGAAACCTCAGACAAAGGAATCACGCGCTGCTTGCATGGACACTGCAAGGGTATATAAACTGTAAGAAATCTAATCAAGGGGAGATTGTGCTTTGGGTTTGTTGAATGCCCCACACTCTGCCAGCAATAAACTCTCCTAACAAAGTTGTCTGAGCATCCAGATTACTCCATTGGATGTTGCTTCCTGCAACAATTACATTTGATTAAAGGGAGGCATACCTCAAGCTGCTTGCTCGCTCACCGTGATCAATGAGGATTTAGGCTTGCTAGTTAAAGAAAATTTCTAATTATATTTATTTTCTTATATGATATTTTGTCGAAATTGCATGAGTTCTAAGGCTATCCTATTTGGGTCACTTGTACTTTTAATTCCCCCCCCCCACCTTAATCCTTTTATTAACTCTGGCTCCAAATCTGTCGTTTTCTATAAGATATGCAGGTAAGAGAAAAGAGAGAGATACTAGGGAAAGGTCAGTGTGTCAGGGGCTTGGAGGCTCTTGTGCAGAACTTCTCTGCTCAGTCTCCTCTGGTAGGGAGGGGTGCTACTGTTGTTATGGCACAGTCAGAACCCCAGAGCTCGAAGGAAAGAAGGAGGAGACAGGGTCAGTCCCAGAAAAGATAATTAATTAGTCTCATCCTGTGATTTTCTGTCCTCACAATCCCCTGTGGCCTGCTTCTTGTATATAAAACAAGTCTCTGAGGTGTGTGGATGGCTGGGGTTAGAGGAAGACAGGCTTCATACATTGTGTTTGGCCCTACCTAGCCCAAAGAATAAGTCCATGGAGATTTCACTAAAAATCAAAGAAAGGAAGAGAAGATGTTTGAAGAATGACAAGTCATAAAGATGTGTCAGAGAAGCCAGTTTGAACAAAGAGATTCTGAACTTTCTGAAATACTGTGGGCACATCCCATTTGACAAAACCAGTCCACTCTCCAAATTCTTGTGCTCATCCCTTGCTCTTGTTCTCTCTATATAAAGGTAGTTGGGTTGATAAGCTGTAATCCCATGAGGCTGAGGGAGAAAGGGATAATGCTAGGAGGGACTGCACAAGGTATTCTACAAAGTAAAGTTGTTTGAATAACAGAAAATGAAGTAATCACTAGGGGACAAAGCACAGGGAATAGGGCAGAGCAGAGGGTCCCTGTAACATTGAAAGAAAGATAAAGAAAATGGCATATAAAGCAACTGTGGTTTCTTCAAAAGGAAGCTTTCATTTTATTTTTCATCTCTCAAAGGATGTCAGCTTAAGAAAACCTTATAGCTCCTGTGGGCTGCTTGCTCTCAAAAGGAAATTAATTATTCAGGAGTATGATGAATAGTTCATCAAACCTCCTTCCAACAAGGTTGCTACTTAGGCTCAGAGTAATTAGCCAGGAACAGAAGGGGGGCATGCCCTTTTCTCAATGATTCTTTCTTCTCCCACCTCCCTAGGAGGCCAAAAGTGGAAGAGTGAGGATGAATGCCTGGAGTGGATCTTTTATCCTAACTGGAAAGGACAGGCAGATCCCCACACAGAGGTTGTTCCTAGGACAGGCCTGCAGGAGGAGCCAGTGCCCTTCATAGAACAAGTTCTCTTCCAAAGGGAAGGCTTTTACCCAGGAGGGTTCCAAAAAGCCTCAAATATCACCCTGAATCCTAATCTCCCATGGAGTGGAGCGAGCAGCAGGTGCTCCCAGGCCATTTCAGCCTCTGCTTTTTCCCTGATGCAGGCCCTGGGGCTTTAGGGTTTGTAGGTTGAGGGTTGTCTTAATAGAAGTGCAATTCAGCATTCAGCTGCTACAAATCAATGTGTTCAAGCCTGCCTCTGAACAGCCTTGTTTTATCTTCATCTTTCCTTCCTTCCCCACTTCCTTCCTCTCACACACAACACCAATCTATGCACACCCACACAGCCACACACTTAATGGAAATGGATCAAAAAGGGATGGGCCCAGCCATATGAAAACAGATTTCAGACTGAAGAAATTGCATGTTTTTAAAGGCAAAGAGAGAAAAGGCATGATCAGAGTTTACAAAATTACCAACAGGATTGGAAGAAGACAAGCAAGTACTATAGCTAACCTCAGCTTGATCAGTAGGTGAGATTGGAGGCAATGTAATGCAGTGCTTCTCTTTAGTCTGTCAAATATGGGCTCAGATCAGGTCTCTGTTCCTAATGTTTGACTTTGAACCATTCACATAACCTGTGAGCGTCAGTTTCCCTGTCTATTGATTGGGGATGGTAATGCCTCTTTCATAAGGATACTGTGAGAATTAAATAGCTAACTTTTGTAGTGTTTGGCCTATAATATTTGATAAGTGCCAACTGTTGCTTTTGTTATTTATATTATTATTATTATTATTATTCTCCCACATTTATCGTATATCAAATGGGGAACTGGGCAAAATAAAATCTACTCCTTACTGTTAGAGAAAAACATTCATGTATCCAGAACATGCATTCTATCATTCTATCACTTCTAGGCACTAGATGGCTTTTTAAAATTAAACGATTATTGCCATTCTAATGTGCTCTCTCTCTCTCTCTCTCTCTCTCTCTCTCTCGCTCCCTTATTTTCTTTCCCTTCCCTTCCTTTCTCTTCCCTTTCCATTTCTTTCTTTCCACCTCTCGTATTTTGGGAAAATTTTCTTAAGTATTATAAAATGTCTGCTTTACAGCACCAAGTTCTATTATTAAAGGATTTGCATTAAATTACTAAGCCTAGTTGGCTAAAACTTTATTACCTACTGTTCCAAACATAACTTTATACAAAGAAGAATAATTTAACTATACACACATATGCAAATAATATTAAGTGTCCCAGTTAATTTCTGTTCTTCCAAAAGATTCAGAAACTCATTTAGTACAACTATTCCTAATATGTTGCCCAGAAGCTCTGAAACAGTCCTGTGGAAATCAGCTGTAGTCATTTCACTCAAATTAATAGATTAAGATGATAAATCAAATAAGACTTGCTAAGCAAAGTTAGCGTTGAACTAACAGTCCTTTTCCATCCTTTGGAACTACCTCTTTCAGCAGAGAAAATGTTTTGAGTAGAAACATGTTACGTCTCTCAATAGTAAGAAAAGTTGCAAATGTGAGGTCCTCACGTGAAGGAATCTCATAAGATCAGTTGCTAAAGAGCTTGGGAAATGTGGCTGGATGTTTTCTGCTCAATGTCAGTGTCCTCTGTGGCTGAGGGACAGCAAGGTTACTATCAGTTAAAGACCCCCAGATAAGTGTAGATCATCCTCAGGCTTCTGTGTGTTAGGAGAAAGATCTCTGTGGCCAGGAGGCTTCAGAATGCCCACTGATAGGTATGGTGGTGTGTTTATTAATTTATTCACCCAACATTTACAGCTAGCATCCATGATATTCTAGGCAATAAAATTATAGAAAGGGCTAAAACATTGTCTCTGCCCTTCAGGGAGCTTATAGTACAATCATAGAGACAAGCACATGTAATGAGTCCAAATTAAGAGGCAAATACTGGATATTTCTGGCAAACTGCTGTGGTGAGTATTCTGTGCCATCTGTCTTTAATTATCTGACCAAATTCGTGTGGAAGAAGGATTTTATTTGCTCTCCATAGCTGTTCAGTGCAGAACTAATAACTAAAAATAGAAATAATTCTACTTTTGCACCAGGCACTTTATACATATTCTCATTTAATCCTCATAGGAACTGTAATAGTCAGCTAATGCTGCCATAACTGGGAGGTTTAAATGACAGAATTTTATTTTATCTCAGCTATGGAGGCTGGAAAGTCCAAGATCAAGGTGTCAGTCAATTCAGTTTCTGGTGAGACCTCTCTTCTTTGCTTGCAGACAGCTGCCTTTTTGCTGTGTCGTCCCATGGCATTTCCTCAGTGTGTGCTAATAGAGACAGACAGAGAAAGAGACAGAACAGAAGAGAGGGAGAAAGGAGAGAGAGAATGAATGAGAGTGGAGAGAGAGAGAGAGAGAGAGAGAGAGAGAGAGAGAGAGAGAGAGAGAATATGAGATCAGAAAGGGAGAGAATGAGATTTTTCTCTTCTTATAAGGCTACCGTCCTATCAGATTAGAACCCCTTATGACCCCTCACCCTTATGACTCATTCAACCTTAATTACCTACTAAATACCACATCACTACATACAGTCACATTGGGGGTTAAAGCTTCAACATATAAATTTTGGAGGGTGGGGCACAATTTGATCCATAGCAGAAAGTTCTTGCCTTAGATTATGTCATTATTTTCATTTTCCAGATAAAGGAACAGAGGCTCCAGGAGGTTAAATGCCATTCCCAAGATTAGACACCTAAGAAGTTGCAGAAATAAAATTATAGGTCTGCCTAACTAAAGGACAACTGCTTTACTGCTGTACTCTGTTGCCTCTTGTATCAGTGGCACCTCCCATATCACCTTGTAGTAGATTTTGAGTAAATATAAGAAAAGGCTTTAATGTTTAGAATAATTAGAACTAGTAACATAGTTTTAAGGTTATGAGGTCCTCATCACTGAAAGTGTTAAGAAGAAGTCAGATACTATAGAGGAGACTCTTGGACTGGGTGAAAATTTGTACTGGAGCAATGATTTTTAAAGTTAGCCAAGTGAGACAGTGGGCTCTGGACTGCCCTTATCCATCCTTTTTCACTCAGAGCTACTCAGTGTTCATCTACTATGGTAACAATAAGCCAACATTTATTGCGCATTTAGCAGGCACTGTTTTATGAGCTTCCTGTGAGTTTATTCATTTAGTCATTACAATATTGTTCTGAGGTACAAGGTTATTTTACACATAGCAAAAATGGGGTAGAGCTAGGATTTGAATCCAGTTGTATGGCATGTAATTCCTATGCAGTATGCCACCAGCTTCTCTATTTTATTAGAAATTATGGGGTTCTTTTTGAAATAATTCACCTGAGTAAAGAGTGATTTGGATAAACATTTTCAAAATTACTATAATTATATCCTCTGGAGATTTCAAGTTGAATTGGTTCAGTAATTGTCCTCTAGATTAAATTGGTCAAAAAACTCCCATCACTCTTCTAACCAGCCAAGACCTTGGGCTCATTGTGAATCTTACCCTTGACTGCTAAACCATGACTTTCTGGATTTGGACTTGATTATACCTATAAACTGGCAAGGTGCTACAACCTGATCTGGTCTTCTGGTTCCAGACTTTACTTTCTAGTTCATAGGGCTTGGGTTCATGACATGTGTGCACACTAAAACCACCTGGTCCATTAGTCCCACTCAGTTTGAGCATAAATTAAGATTAAGGTTAGTTGGACACGGCTGGTGAACTGATGGAGCAGGGGAGCCAGAGCAGCCTCCTGGGGGGAGGACTCTTCCTCAGAGTGGAGAGGGACGATCACTGTGCATGGTTGTCTCTCTTTCAGATTTGTCTCCTGGCCAACACTGCCAGGGACTCATGCCTCAATGCTGTGGAGAGTAGGAGGGGTGTACATAAAAAAATAAAGAGAACTGGTTCATGAAATACTCTTAAGGCACTCGGGCACCAGTAGTGCTGATAAACTATGGCTCTAACACAGCCAAACCTGAATGAAAAAGTCAGTCATTTAGTTACCAATATGGATAAAACACTCAGGGTGTTCAGAGTACACTGCTTAGCTTCCTGCTGAGTAAAGAATGTCAATTTTTATTGAAAAGAGAATACAGAACAGAGGAATAACACGGTCTTTATCTGGCAGTGCCAGTGAAAAAAACGGAATACAAATAGAGTACTCAATGAGTATGCATAACCAGAAAGCACCAAAATTTATATAAACTTCATATAACCCTGTTGTCAGAGTAATCTAACCAGTTTCCATATCTTACAAATAGGGCTATTAATATCTACCTTGCCGGGTTGTTGGGTGGATCAAATAAGAAAAAAAAATATATATGTGGGTATAAAATGCCTAGTTCAGCGCCTATCACATAAGTGCACTGATACATGGAAGACCTTATTTATTGTTGTTGTTGTTGTTGTTGTTAGTAGTAGTAGCAGCAGCAGCAGTAGAAAAGGCAGTAGTATCATTATAGGAACTATTAGCACCCATAAAAATATTGTACATAACAAAGAATATTAATCTAGGGACAATCTGAATAATGGTTATGTGTTATTTGTCAGTACCAGTTTCAGGAGCTTAATCTATGTAATTTTCTTATTCAATATATATTTGGATGTTATTTCTATTTTATTAGCTGAATAGAGGTACCCCTAGAACAGAATTTCTCTTCATCAAATTAGAAACTTGTTATGAAAGAGAATGACTTACCAGCTCAACTGCAGGATTTACCACCAGACACGAGGCTACCTGAAAGCTGGACACAGGGCTCTACCACTGGGCTTTAGGTATCCCCGAGGACAAATATGTTATCCACATCTTCCTTTCTATTACTGATTAATGACTTTGTATTACATATTACAAGTGACTTGGTAATACTGTTACGGTGAACTGGTGTGAGAAGGCAGGAAAATGATGAGAGCAGATAGGGTCCAGAAGCCTCATCATAGTTGAGATTCTATGGACTATCAAAAGCCATTTTACCCTTCAATGTTTTATAGCTAGTAAATGTCCCTAGGTACTACACTAAGATGTTTTTCTTCATTTTTTAAGGCTGGGCACATTTTAAGGACCTATTGAATCTATGTGCTCTAATTGATTTACATTTAACACATCAAAATGTTGTTTTATAAGACAGAGTTGATGTCGAAAAATCCTTCTGAGCTTCTTTTATGAACATTTTAAGCCTTTTTGTTTAGAGGGATTGAAACCTGCACGGTGTTCCCTGTTTTTCTGGCCTCAGCAGGCCAGAGGGTGCTTGAATAGAGAGTGTCCTGGGATAGCCTTTTTCATGCATAGTGACTTACTGGTGATCTGGAGTTGGTGAGATACTGAATAGAGTTGTGAATCAGATATGTATTTGTGGACATTCCTTATGCATAATGGCCAGGCAGATATCTGAAGTCCCAAATATAATCTTTTAAAACCTAGTTCAGGCCTTAACTTTTTAAATGAGCCTTTCTCCCTCTTTCAGACGTTGCCTTCCTCACTTTCTTAACCTTTATTATGAAAACCAGTGTTGGTCACAGAGAAGCTGCTAGACTGAAATATTACTGTGGTGAGGGAATGTGGAGTGGGTGATGCTTTTTGGAAGAGTAAAATAATGCAAAAGGCATAAGGAGCCATTAGGACTGAATAAAGATTAGGTACAAAGCACCAGATCAAGTAGTTTTAAATGCAAATGCCCATGATGAAGCTGGGTGGGTGGAAGGTACTTTGGGAAAGTAGAGTATATATTCTCCATATACAATCATTAAAAAAAATAAACACTGCAGGTCAGAGTATATTAGTAATCTGAGTTTACGATATGGGTTTCCAGAGATGGTGAGCCTTAAATCACTCTGGACTGGAAATAAAAATTGAGAGAGATAAAGGTTATACATGTTGAGAGAGAGTAATGGCAACAGGCCTCTCTGAAGAGTTAGTTGAGTGAGTCTGAGACAAACATTTAAGAGACAGTCACCCTTGGTTGATATTTAAGTTAGCAGTTTGAAAGCATACCTGAAATTATTTAAGCTAAGAACTGGAACAAAAAATATTTACATTCATCTGGAGGCTATGATATTAAGCTATTAAGCAATGTGATGTGTACATATGTGCATGCGTGCATGTGCATGTTTCTGTGTGTCCAGATCTGTAAGTTAAATACTACTGTATGTCTAAGACCAGATGCTTGAATGACAAGAAAATGAGTTATACTATACAAGTAGCTGATGTCACCTCTCTCTATATATATAGCTACATTTGAGAGACATTTTCTCCTGGAGAAAATTTACCACCCATATACATCATGGCCCTTACTTAACTGCTGTCTAATTTTTATGTGCAGTTAGAAGTTAATAAAATATGCACCTGTAAGGTGCTATTTTGGACTCTCTGTTTTCTTAACCAATTGTGTAATATATTTTTGAACACCATTCAATAACACCCCAATGAATCAACTTTCAGCCAAATTTAAGGAACCCATAAAGTGGATTACTTTAGGGATATAGTCATATATTGTGATAGTACGTTCAAATATCAGTCCTTAAATTTAGATTTCTATAGCACAGCTTAATTTCGGTTTGTGTCCTTATACATCTAGGATGACAGAACTCAATATTATCTATTCAAGATATCTCCTTTTTTTCCATAGGGTCATGTACACTGGAGAGACATCTGAGCCTCTATGTCCACTATCAGGAAGGTTGCCCCTTTGACATTCCTCCACTGGTACCCTTCAGCTCTAATGGCTTCTCTGATACTTTCATGCTTTATTTGAGTACTTTTAAATCATTCTTCTTCTTCCAGGCCAAGACCAGGCTTAGAAATATCTTTCTTTTGCATTCCATAAGCTTTTGGCTAGAAAACAGATTGCAAAGGCCCTCTTTCTGGGTCATAGTTACATCTACAATCTCAAAATTTCCCTCTCTCTTCCCTTCTTACTGTAAGGGGACATTTATTGTCTAAGGAAATATGAAACATGAAATACTTCCCTCCTTAATAAATATGGTGAATCTATCCTGTCTAGTACTCTCAGAACCAAAGCTTTTGGAATGAAAAGCTGACCGACTGTTTTCTTCTGCTTTTATTTGGTCTTATCTGTCCCTGTGGAAATAAATGGAACTGCTGAACTGATGGGGTTGAGAAACAGATGGTGATCATTGAGTTAGAGACTAAACCGCCATGAGAAAAATGATTTCAACTAATATTACGCTGGTCTAAAACATGAGCTAAAATCATCATGATCATCATCATCAACATTGTTATTTATTATTTTCTTGACTAATTAATTAATTAATTAATTTTATTGAAGAAATAATTTAAAATTTTTCCCCATCTAACACCCACCTCCACTCACCCTCTACCCTACCATCTGGTAACCACTAGTGCACTGTCCATGTCCATGAGTCCCTGTTTGTCCTCTTCATTTGTTGCTTTTAGGTTTATGTACCACATATAAGTGATATCATGTGATCTTCAACTTTTTCTCTCTGGCTAATTTTGCTTAACATGATTATCTCAAGGTCTATCTATGTTGTCACAAATGGCTGTATTTTATCTCTTCTTATGGTTGAGTAATATTCATTGTATGTATGTGTGTATATGTATGTGTATGTGTAAGTATGTATGTATATATACCTCAGCTTCTTTAGCCAATCCTCTATCATAGGACTCTTCGGTTGCTTCCATGCCCTGGCCACTGTGAATAATGCTGCTATGAATATTGGTATACAAATATCTTTTCTGATATGAGTTTTTGAGTTTTGAACCCTTGGGGTAAACATCCAGCACAGGGATTGCTGGATAATATGGTAGATCAAATGTTAGTTTTTTTGAGAAATTTCCATACTGTATTCTATAGTGGCTGTACCAATTTTCAGTCCCACTAACAGTGTATGAGGGTTCCTATTTCTCCACATCCTCTCCAGTATTTATTACTTGTCCTGTTGATTATAGCTATTCCAACAGATGTGAGATGGCATCTCATTGTGGTTCTGATTTGGATTTCCTTAATAGCTAGCAATGTTGAGCATCTTTTCATATATTTGTTTTTTTGATTGGATCGTTTATTTTTTTGTTATTGAGTTGTATGAGTCTTTTTATATTTTGGATATTAGGCCCTTATCAGAGATGTTGCTTGCAAATATATTTTCCCATTCAGATGGTTGTCTCTCTACTGTGCAGAAGAGTTTAGTTTGATATAGTTCAATTTATTTATTTTAGCTTTAATTTCCCTTTTCTTTGAGGTCAAATTTATAAAATCCTATTTAAGTCCAAGGTCCTTTAGGTTAGTTCCTACGTTTTCTTCTATGCATTTTATTGTTGCAGGTCTTATATTCAGACCCTTAATTCATTTTGAGTTAATTTCGGTGTGTGATGATAGACAACAGTCTAGTTTCATTCTTTCGCAGGTGGCTTTCCAGTTTTCCCAGTACCATTTATTGAAGAAGCTTTCCTTTATCCAGTGTACGTTTTTGACATTTTTGTCGAAATTATTTGCCCATATGAATATGGGTTTACTTCTTGATTCTGTTCCACTGGTTCGTGTGTCTGTTTTTCTGCCAAAACCATGCCATTTTGATTACTGTCGCTTTTAGTATAATTTGAAGTCAGGCAGAGCGATGCCACCAACTTCGTTCTTTCATCTCAGGATGGCTTTGGTAATTCGGCGTCTTTTGTGCTTACGTATAAATCTGATGATTTTTTGTTTTTGTTTCTTTAAAAAACACCAATCGGATTTTGATGAGGATTGCATTAAATCTGTATAATTGAGATAATAAGGTAATTTTAACTATGTTGATTCCTCTAATCCAAGAACACAGAATATCTTTCCATTCCTTTTAATAGGATCTTATAGCTTTCATTATATAGGTCTTTCACATGTTTTGTTAGACTTATTACTAGGTATTTTATTCTTTTTGTTGCAATTGCAAAAGGAATTATTTTTTTCCCAATTCTTCTTCTAACACTTTGTTATTAAAGTATAAGAATGCTATAGATTTTTGAACATTGATTTTGTATCCAAAACTTTAGTATATTTGCTTATTGTTTCTAGTAGTGTTCTTGTGAGTCTTTAGGGTTTTCTATATAGAGAATCATGTCATCCACAAAAGTGACAGGTTGACCTCTTCATTTCTTATTTGGATGCCTTTTATATCTTTCTCTTGCCTGATCGCACCTGCTAGGACCTCCAATGTTATATTGAATAACAGTGGCGATAATAGACATTTTTGCCTTGTTCCTAATCTTAGAGGGAAGGTTTTAGTTTTTCATCATTAAGTATAATGGTGGCTGAGGATTTGTCCTACCTATATTGTCTTTATTATGTTAAGTAGGTATTTTCTTTCTGCTGTACTGATTTTGTTAATTGTTTTGATCATAAATGGATGCTATATCTATATCTGCATCTATTGATATGATATAGATTCTTAT